>JAHZMY010003330.1:0-16658 GCA_027743915.1 Seira sanloemensis | reverse complement strand
CTTTTCCGTCCCGCTCTGTCCTCCCCACCACCCACAGCAAGAAAAACTTGACAGAAGTAGTGGTCCGATTTCGTATGGCCTATGCCATATAATGTTCAGTTGGGCAATGTCATAGTCAATTCTAGTGCACTACTAGAAAATTTGGTAGTAAAGTCAAAAACTTTTGAATGAAAATTCAATGAATGAACGTAAAACATTTTAAAACTCTTCAATCGGAAATCGTCAAACGCAAAGTCACAAATAGAGCACAAAGGAAAGTTTTTAACAAAGCCAATTTTTATATGAAATTTCATTCAAAAAAGTTTTTATTTCTTGAAGAAAAAGACCCATTTGGGTCTCATTGATTTTCTTTTCACTTCAATAATTTGCTACGTCGTATTTTCACGCGTCAACCTGACACAATGGCATGTTACAGTTTGAGAGACTTTTTTTTCTAAAGTAATGATCGCTAATAGCCTTTGTTATTTGTCCATTCATGACTTAAGTGGTCTTTTCAATCTCACACTGGCATGCAAAATTTGCCGATAAATTGCCTCAATTGTTCAACAGTCTCATGAAAAAGGTTTGGTCAAAAGAGCAATTATTGTGCTACCTTTCGTCATTTTCCAATGGAATGACTTTCTTCACAATTTAGGATTTTTAGATCATGCATACAAAAAATCCAAGCATCCAAAATGATTTTTTGTTAAAGTTCAATTCGGTATACGCAGAGTTCAATTTCGCTCTAGAGTTTAATGCATATTACGAAAGTAAGTTTTATTCAAATTTACGAGTGAGGAAGCACAGATGGCCGAGCTTTAGATGATTTCTTGGTTCAATTAAACCATAAAAATGAAATGCTCACAAAAGGTATGCCTACATAGACAAACATATATTTTCTCTATTACTTAAATGATTAAACGTTTTGCAAAATGAATAGAGAATATTTGGATGGATTTTCAATAATGTGATTAGCATAATGAACGTACTAGGATAAAGGGATTAATTGTAATGAATATTCTTATTGAACGGGATCGAAGCTAGGTGTTTCCTACATTAAAGTCAAAGCAATCACAGGAAAACTTCCTCAATGTATGTATGTACCTACATCAGTATAAAAAATTAAATCCTTACTGTCATTACATGACTGCAGAATGGCAAAATAAAATTAAAATACAACTGTAAAACACTGCGATTAAAATCATAGATGTTCATTTTTTGTACATGAGTATACTCTGTAAAAGGTTTGCTACAACTTTTTCCTACAATGATTTTATGAGCTGTAGGGATTACAGTTTAGGATGATCATTTGTGTAACTTACATTCAATATTTCTTTATTGCAAGTCGCAACAATTGAACACGATGAATGGGGAAAAGTGGGAGGCTGCTACTGATTCGGGTACAAAGCACAGGGCGAAATGTAATATTGAATAAAAGGTAAATTGATATTTTCAGTTGTAAAAACCTTTTACCTTTTGTATCTACCCTGACTTTAGCTTTATTCATGAAAGTACGTTTACATATAATTTCACAAGCGGTAGTTTGGCGTATCTCCAAATGAATGAAATTTGAATAGCCCAAAGATTCTTGGATGGAAGAATGATTGAAGTACCGCCCGATCACCTAACATAACAAGTTGTACGTATTTTGTAGAAAATGTTCCTAGCTTGCCAATCAAAACTTGTAACTTTATTGCTAATTAGGGTTTAAACGCAAAGTTATTTTCTCTAGATTTCATACACATAGTGCTGAATTATATATGCAAATATTTTTACAATTCGAAATGAGTGTGAGACACCCTTTGCTTATTTCTCAAATAAACCGATTCTCCTGCATCGTTCTCAAAGCATTTTTCATTTTCATCTCCTGTTGCTCACTTTTTGATGCTCAAAACTCAAGACCCGAGCAACGCATTTGTAAGGAGACATTCGACAATCCTAGCTCCGATATGCCAACTCTACCAGAACCAAAAGGGAGCCCACAAAAGTTGCGAGACGAAAAGGTGAAGACAGTTATTCGGTCTCTGTTTACTATAAAAAGCCCTCTGAGAGAAAAATAGAATTCCTTACTGATATCATATAAGTAAAAGCAGAGGTGTAACGCATATATTATTTAGGTATGAACAGGGCATTTTCTTGTGTCTCACATTCAATGGAAAAAAATATTCAAACCTGAATATATATGTGTAATATTTTATTTTAAGAATTCATGAAGCGTGTGGACTATTAGAATACAACTTCCTACTTACGTCGTAGCATATATAAGAAAAGGGTGGTAGCTTGTGCCTTTTACCTTCGAGCTTTTTTGGAATATGATTTTTTGTTCCTCGAGAGATAAATATAAAAGGTGTGTAAAATACAAGCTTGCTCAACACTTACTGCTGTCGTAACATTACAAGAAAAATGAGATATGGTAAATGATGCGTGTGCAAATTAGGCTTCAATAAAGCTAATGGGTTTCTCTCTCTCTCTCTCCTTTTCACCAGATTGAATAGAAATCATTAAACGTATGTAATCTCAAAAATCACAATGTCAATGTTAAATGGAAAAAAAGTTTAAGCGATTTGAAATTAGTACAATGGTGGAAATACACAGAGCACGGAGGGAGAAAAAAAATGTACAGTTTGTGATTGTACCAAGAAGATCTTGAATGTTCGAGGTAGCAGATGTCTCCATACTGCATACGCTCACAAAAAAGGTCTCTCTCTCTCTTTATCCATTCAGCAAAAAATTGAATGTAAATATGGATGAATAAATTCATTGATACACCTATTCAACAATAATTATCATAATTTGATCAAGCGAGACGAATTTCTTAAGTGTCAAGATCGAATCTGCATTGCGACTGAAATGGGAATTAACTTCAAAGAGAAAAGGTAAATGACACGGTTTACTAATAGCACAGTCAGAGAGTTTTCCCTCTCACAAAAAGGGAACTTTAAGAAAGAAGGAAAACCCACACATGAAGCAAAAACTTGGAAAGGGGAAGTGGCGAATGACGAAACATGTTTCGAAAGGAACGAATTAATTGTATTCTAAACTTCTGTCAAACACGAATATCATATGGAATAATTTTAATTTTGAAACACAAGCAAACTGGCATAAATGAAACAAGATAAAGAAAAAAATTACTCCTGTATTTTTATCTAATTGAATTTAGAATGCGATCGGTAGTTTTAAACAGTCAAAAATAAAAAGTAGATTAAAAAACTGTGTGATTGGGGACGGTCATGCAAATTTTTCAAAATGAGCATAAAAAGTAATTTTTTGTGGCCCAATTTGTCCTGGAATAATTTCTGGAAATCCTTTATTGCATGTGTGCATGTGAATGTGAAAACCGTAATTCCGAAATGGTAAACAGGCTTTGAACAAAGCTCGTAGAGGAACAAAAGACAATAAAAAAGGGGTCTGGGTCCTAGTGACATAGGAGGTCCTCCGAACTGAAGCTTGTGTGAATCAAAAGGAAAACATTTGTAACGAGAAAATTATTTTTCTGTTAGTCATCCTCCAAAATTATCATAAATCTTATGATGCCGTTTTTCTCACCCATTCATTTGCATATACGCATGTATTTATATGTAAGCATGTTATTTACAAACAAATAATGGGAATGAACGACTTTTGAGAGAATGTTACTCAACTCAACCGAGTTACTCAAAAAAGGTTGCCCATTTCCAGTCCGGTTTCATCCCTCCTGTTTGCAAACAAAGCAATGTGTATCAATTAACACAAATAATTTAATTTTTCCAGATGATACTGCACGACAGCTTTTTTAATTATTTTTCTCCTGCTCATGAAACATGCCACACGATGCTCGAGACAAGGAGCAAGACGAGGAGCTGTGCAGAGATTTTACAAAATGTAATAATGTTGGTCATTACCCCACAATTAATGCTTCTGTTTGCGCATGAGAGAGAATGGAAGGTTGGATTTTGGTGACAAGATTTTTACACAAACGATGATGAGTTTCATTTATGGCCTGATGTGGATTTTAAAAAATTAAGAAAGTTGGTGTACCTAAGAACAAAATAAGGTACAAAATGCAAAGTACTTTCATGGTATTCTTTTCCAACAGCATGTAAATATGTAATTGCAAAAAAATCACATTTCACAAAAAAGTTCCAACACGAATCCAGCTTGACTTTATGAACCCCATGTAGTTTTTCTAATTAAAATCCTCTAAAAGCTTAAACGCTCCAGTGTTATCATTTATGAAGATTAAGACAAAACTAAAAACTTCATTTTTCTTCGTTTCCCTATTCAACACTAAAATAGCACTTTAAAAATAAAGCAATTTTGATGATTTTATATATTTCATGACAGTTTTAACCCCACGCGGTGCTAAAAGTGTCGACTCTTTTTCTTCATTAGTGTGAAGACTCACGTCCAAAATATGGTGGTAGAATTAAAAGCAACAGCCATTTCAATTAAAACTGTTCACATTATGTTGCAATTAAACATGCTAAACGGAATTCATATTACAGACCCCTTGAGTGATCTTAATTACTCCATGAAATCTACAGTTGCTCTCAGGAAAAACGTAATTTTTCATTCGTTGGAATTTGGATTTTAAATCAGTTTTAATTTTCTTGCTTGCATATAATTTTTATACTTTTGTCGGTACATATGTAATTATATTTGCATTTGCCGATTATGATATGCTACTATTTTCCATCGACTTTTGTGTTATTTCCTCCCTTCAATTTCAGATTTAATATTATTTCGAAAAACTTTTTCAACTTCCCCGTTCCAATTTCCATTTTTTCCAAACAGCAAACGAGCAAGCAAACCATTCGGGATGAACAAAAGTCACGCAATTATATATAAGCTCTCATTTTTTTCCAATTCAATGGGGTAGGTAGAACGGAAGAAAGAGTAAGTGGTAGGTGTTCCTAATTATGTATGAATCAGAAATACCAACGCCATTTCTTCTGCAGCTCGACTTCTCTTCTGGACTCTGGGCAAAAAAACTACCCAGGATAAATGATCGCATGTCCTCTCTCCCACCGTCCAAAGTCAGATTGCGACACAAATTCGTATATGGATGTATGAAAACGGAAAGAGCTCCCTGCAAGGGGAGAATCGAGATTGAGATGAAGCTGGACGGAACGAGAGAGAACAGACACACACACACGTCATTCAAATGCAATTTTTTTCTTGACAAATCTGATTTTCGCAGTCCAAAAAACGCTTAAAAACTGACTCCATAAACGTGTGTAGTTAGTCACGCACACTGTTAAACATTCCGTCTAATTTCCTGCTCAAGACAATTACACCTTCACATTTATATTTATTCCTACCCCCGCTCGGACTTTTAAACTTGGAAAGCATATATTATAATGCATAATTTAAATTATGAAAAAAAAACTCAAAATCAATGATGACTGTCCCGTGTTCAGAGACTTTTATAATGATAAGGGAACGTCAACCGTAGACAGGATACTTTTTTACGGAGTTTGATTTCGCATATTAAATTTAAATATGTGATCATATTCACTCACTTCTCCTCTGTAATAAGGCCAAATTAATCCGGATTCCTGGCATTTTCATGNCGGATTCCTGGCATTTTCATGGACCAGCTGAGGAGGCTCGACTAGATATTAGATTCATGTAGTGTGTTTTTGGCTAACTGACATTTTATGCGATAATTGGACATCCGTTTCATTTCGGAGAGCACATGCAGTCCCACTCTCTCTGAAAAACGCGTCGCTTTTTACACGCACGTCAGTCATGCCACACAGATAAATGCTGTACAGGTGAGACATTTGTCTCAATAACTTTATTCCCATATCTTTGTTCCTCGTGCAGTCATTTTTGCTAGGGCAACAACAATATCAATGGCATTGGATTGTCTCTCTGCTAATATCCACACTCAAAGTTTCGTAGGAGATATAATAGGGCTGATACGCATTTTGCACCAGATTGTGGGAAAGTAGATTTTTTCAGGGAAGCCGACATGTGCATGTGAAAAGGATTTTTTCTTTTGGACACATGAAAAGCGTAACGTAATATGCATATTATTAGAATTTGGAAATAATTTGAAAATGAGACCATGAAATAAATACGGTTGCGCTTGCGCATCAAGCTTCAGGAGGGAAAATGAGAGTATTTAATAATACCAAAATGGAGAATTTAATGTCAAATTGAGAGCGAGAGGAAATTGGCCTAGGACAGGAGAAGTGCTCTCAAATAATTAAATCCTGACAGTTTAGTTATGGATCTAAAAAAGAGGCAATTAATGTATGTGACATGAAAATGTGGATTTCAATTTTAGCTTTCCATCGCTCATTTAAAGTCGCTTGTAATTTTACGCCATATGCATATGCTAAGAATTTCATGCTAGAAAAATCGTAACAACTGATGATTTGAAAGGACGGGGACAAATTATTTTGTAAAGAGTGAATCTGTAATGTACAGAATGTGACACCAATGACGGCAATATTTTTCGAGTAATTTTTGTCACCTCAAAAAAACTCGGCTTGAATAAGAGCCTTTAAAAGAGTATTTATAAAAAAGTATGCATTTCCCATTGAAAAAGCACAGCAAAACTTTTACATGTCGGGAGCATATAATATTGTGCTGGAGCTGCAAGAAGCCCCGAAGAAGACAAGACAAGCAACAGCACAGAGACCTTGTCTTTACTTACTCGCGGTGGTAGCAATGAGAGTGAGAAGGAGAAGAGTGCAAAGAGAGCATTTACAAGAGCAAGGGACGAGTTGGATGGATATTTGATTGGGAGAAAGGGAATTCGGAGGAGTCACCCTCTAGCTGAATCACTCCCGAGGGCTGAGCTCATCATCTGATATTAAAATTCTGGATTATCCAACTCATCTCGTCAGTTGAGCAAAATTGCTTGAGTAATTCGGATCAACTACTGCACCGTTCCTGCAAAACACCCGTCTACTTAATAAATATATATTTTGTGTGCAGCTATATGTATTTATTGCTGCTGCGATTGTGTCAAGTGCTCCTGTAATAATTGAGAGCCGAGTGCACAAAGTTTTTCCTCTCTGGTGTTCGTGTGCTCCTCATTACTCCTTACGTGTGAGGATTTACTTAAGTAATTGATCAATTACGAGTAATTGTTTTCCTCGGATATGCCAAAGTGGGACGTTCGGACCATGAATAAATTATAAAGTGAATGGTCTGTAAGAACAATTTAGTGCTTGCCAAAATAGAATAAAAAACGAGTGTTGTGGGGCAAGCTGAGACTACCTAGTTCTGAGCATTTACGATAAGACAAAAATGCTAAAGACTGCTACTTGTTAAAAACAAAAGTTTAGCTCAATTTTGTGTTTCAATGAGGAAGTACAACCGAGCTTTGGAAGACATGGATGCAATGGAGTCGAGAGCGTCAAACTTGAAATTCTCCAACTTTTCCATAGATTCCCTAATGTCACCGAGAAACCTCTCAAGTTTGTCCCCTTTTTTAAATTTGAGTCCTTGGATATTTCCCATGGCTCATGGAGGCGGTGGTCTCGCAAATCACTCAGCATTCACTCCATACTCTGGTTTCGGATTGCCCCACCTCCCCCTCTCATCCTCCGGTTTGGCCAGTGACTCACCGTTCACTCATCAGTCATCAGCATCGCCATCAGCGGCTGCCGCGATCGCAGCCGCTGCAGCTGCGGCGGCAATGAGTCCTGCAAACGCAGGCTCCGGCTCGAACCCCATTCCAGTACCTACGACTCCCGAAGACCTGACCCTCAACGGCAGGCTGAACTCATCCAGTGCGGCCAACTTCTTCAGCAAATCCTTCAACGTCCAAGACTACATCTCGAAAACAAATCAGTTTCTGAGTAGTGCTGTTTCTGCATCTTTACACCCTCTCCAGCATCCGCATCTGAATCATCATCATCTCGAGAGGGACAATGAAAGTAGTAGTGTGAGTGTTTCCGCTGGCGACTTGTCCCCTGACAGATTGGCTGTGAATGGGAGGCTGCAGAAATCCTCAAATTCGCCGGGGAGTGCACGAGGTGATGATGATGAGGAGAGTGTAATTGAAACGAAATCAGCGACTGGAAACAACCATCATCATCATCATCAACATCTTTTACCTCTCGATGCCACTAATAACGCTATTCATCATGCACACCCGCATCCGCTCTTCGCTCATCACTTCCATAACAATCTGTCCACGTCCACAACAGCCCCTGCTCCGCACACTAGTCCGAATGAACGCAGTAGTAGTAATAATAAGCACCATCACGTTGGCGTGCTCGATTCACCCCCGAACACACCAGGAGCTTCGCCGAGAAGTGGAAAATGCCACAGTTACTCTGCAGACAGTCCATTACCTCTTACCGGTAAATTTAGCCCAGAGAAATTATTTTAAAAAAGTATTTGTACCAATTTTTTCTGTTACTGAGCCGTATCACGTAATAATCTTGTTGCTTTTTTAGATTCAGATACGGAAGCTTCGGAAGCCTGTGATTCCCAATCGATCTCAGATTGTCATTTGAGCAAAGACATTAATGGAAACACGCCTGCGGGCAGTGGGGCAGGAACACCTGGCAGTGGAGGAAGCTCCTGCTTGGTACATGATAAATACTTTGATGTGACCCATTTAAACCTTAAAGCATGCAAGATCTGATTACTTATGCAATTGTCAATGATTTTTTTCATAGGGATGAATGGCGTCACTAGGTCAAGTGGCTCAAGTTCATCGTCATCAGGAGCGGGAGGTGGAAGTGCATTAGGAGGAAATGGAAGGATCGTTGTTCCCATTCCAGTTCATGTCAATCGTTTCGCAGTCCGATCTCAGCATCAGCAACTCGAGAAGAGTGTGCAGCAGCACATTTACCCCACGCAACCCCCAACGAGTGCGAGACCCGGCTCGACCGCAATTTTTTAGAGATGCGGTTCTCTCTGTCCTTGCATTTGCGTATATGTACTTTTTCATGTTTCAAAACTGTAATTATCGCAGCATCATATTTAACGCACATTAATAGCTATGTATATGTATCTGTACGATTTTGTTTAACATTTAAGTACATACTTTGTACATACAAATTGTATTTACAAGATGGATCACTTCACATTCCCTTCTTTTCCCGTGCAGCTTTTTATGGAACGTAGGGAAATTTTGTGCTTAATCGATACATCTAAGTATTAAAATTTAGAGGTATAGTTGTAAAAAATCATTATTTATGCATGCATACCGACTATGGTAAATATTTAATGAGAGAACCACACCCCAGCTTTATGTTTTCCACGACAAATGATCTTGATATTTTTGGATTTAATATAAACAAGTCTATGCTTAAGGTTTTAAACGCTTCGGTCCCCGGTATTTGCGCGTGTCATTACTAATCAATTGAAATACTAAACATTTACTGTCATTATCCACCACCACCTCCAAACCACCGAAAATGCAAGTATTATGTACCTACTTAAATGTGCGATATTTAAAATAAAATGCTCCCGTTTATTATCAAAAAATAATTTGATATTTACATATTTGTGTTCATCTGCCATTTAAAGCTCACAGTTTAAGAAACCAAATTGTTTGTTCTAATTGTGCTTTCTAGACCGCTGGCTTACACGAAAAGTTTGTAAGGCATCATGATCTAAACCCTCCACCAATTTTTTCCTAATCTCTTTTCCACCACTTTTCAAATTATGCCAAGTGAAATGAAACCCAACAAATTTTCAATCCTTCACTGAACAAATTGATTTCGACAATTTTAAATTCAATTACACGTTTCAGTCTTCCATGCGTGGCTTCCCAAAATCATGAGACGTTGGTTGGATCACGGGTCTACGACGTCGGTCAAGTGTCGCACACGTGTTACAATTTTCGGCTCTATTTTCCCATCCGCACTCAACTTTTCACTGTACCCTCTTCAAAATGGGAATAAAACATACATACAATATATTATCCGACAGAACCGACTGAAATAGTATTAATGGCAATATCGTTATCAAGAGTTTGCATTGATCGTAATTGCTTTCGATACCGTTATCTTGAACACCAGTTTTCTCTCACTTTGCCCCAAGTCTTATTAAAAATCAAAACTGGTGCATTAGGTTCCAATTATATTGTATTTCAAGAATCAAGGTCACATTCAGGTCTAATTTGTAAAAAAATCCCATTTCCCATTAATTGCGGAAAAATTTTGGTGGCAATGTGAGAACAATTTTTTAACCAGAGGACCTCATTTACCGCTGACAATGTATGGGATATTTGAAGTGGGTTCACAGAAATAATGACCTGCATCTCCTTTTGTTTATTCCATTACCTCATTTGGAAAGCCCTTATTGTTAGTGTAGTACAAGTCTTTGCACACTCGTTCCAATTTTCCTATTAATTTACAAAGGCTTGTTTTATCATCATCAATGATAAATACATCAATACAGCATCTCCAGCATTACGCATAAAGCTCGTTCGGAGTTTTTGTGCTAGAGCACCCCGTGAAAACGTGTCATCCAAAGTCTCTCTTCCCGGGATCCCTTTCCATCATATTTACTAAAGGGGGAATAATAATTGAGTATGAGTGATATATGCACTGGTGGTACACAAACGTTCCTATTCCCATTTTCAAACAATAAGCTTTCATTAAGACTAAGAGTAAATACGTGTTTTGCAATGATAGTTGAAGTGCTTCAATCATTCGCTTCAAGTGATTTCTCATGAGTGAAAAAACCCTCTCGTCTTTGTGTACCCTATTGACCAATAATTTGTTTGCCAATGAATCCGCATAAGCTGGCTCATAGACAGAAGCTATCAATTGGACTTTACATTTTACAATATTCAATATTTAACGCATCGTTAAACCGAAAACAAGTGAGATTTCCCGACCACTTTTCCAAAGGCTATATTCATGAGCCAAGAGCTCAGGGCATACTTGAACTCCAAATCGTAGGTTCTTTCTATTGACAGTTTAAAATATATGGATATGATTAATTAAATTAATACGACTTCTTCAAAATCAAGTCTTAAAGCTCAAGTCTTCTTTTGGTTTACTGATGCAAAACCTTTTGATTTTTATTTCATCCGTCCGGGTGCAAAATTTGCACTTGTGATTTATATCAAAGACATATCAACATCATCCCGTTGCCTGCAACAGGAAATGCGTACATGCGTTCCGTTTCTGCTTCAAACTGTTCTTCCTGCTCCCGGATATTTAGAAGTAGGGAGGGGAGCAACATTGCGCACGTACCCTCCTGCAAATGAGTCCCAGAGTTCTCAGAGTCTCCATCGGTCCCGCTTTGTCTGACTTGACTCCTTTTGTGATGCTGCAATCACAGTATTCCCTGCTGTCTTCCGTTGCGGCACTCCACTAATAATTCTGATCAGAAAAGAAGTGGTGCTCACAGAATTATTACGGGAATGCATTAGATCACTTCTGAAAGCCATATATTCCCCACTGACTTTTAACAAGTATGAATAATTTTTATTAATAAATCTTTTGCCCAAGTAAAATGACGGCAGGCTTTAAGTGTCTCGGGAAAGTCGGGAATTAAGAGACAATAAGCTTTTGATTGAAATACGTCAAGTTTATGAAATGCGTTAAAGGCCAATTAAGTAGATATCTAGAGCATCATTGCGATTGCAGTCACAGATTTTTGAAGCAATTTTTCTCTCTCCGAAATCTACTCAATTTCCATTATTACCCGAGGTGGCCAATATTGAAGGAAGAGATCACGGCAAGCAATTAAGCCCATGTAAAGCCGGTATATCTATGTATATGCTTTTCGATAAACTTTTTTTTTACTGAAACTTATATGTATGTGCTTGTCTATCGAATTGGAAATGTGCAGGAATAAAAAATTAGTTTTAAAAAGGGCGATTTGATATTTTCAGATGGATCAAGCAGAAGGCGTGTCTCTCACCCGGGAAGCGTCATTAAATCTTGCCGAGCTCAGCAATAGCAGCCCTTTTCACCATCATTGTGGCCAATCTAATTTTGTTCGATTGAGTTTCGTTTCAGTGTTCAGCTTCTTTTTTTACAACCAACACAAAAAGATTTTTTCTTCCTTTTTATTCTCCGTAGTATACTGTTGAGAGAATGACTGACAATGACATTACAAAAAAGTGCGGTCTCAGTAGTGGTCTGCTCTTTTACAAGAGAAAAAATGAAAATTGAGAGGTTTATAATGCTTCGTACCAATCCACAGCGAAGTTAATGGTCAGGAAGGGCCTACTAAACGATCGGGATCATACCATCAAATCTTGAAGTTTTTTGCCAAATAAAATTGTCATTTGTTTTAGGCATAGTGAGGTCCATATAGAAGAGCATCTAAATGGAAGAAAACTCATGTGTGCGTATATGTCGCATATAGTTCACAGCTAATTCCAGATTTCTATATATACATAAATACTCTGCTCAAAAGGCAGATTCTCCAAAGCGTGTTAGTATATCTTTACACGGCTAGTCCATATTGGAATCTCGGGGGGACTGCTGCGAATGTAACTTTTACCTCATGATATGCTGACATTTTGACGACAATCTCGTTACTGAGAAGATTGCTTGGAGTTGACATCGATTCCCAACGGGGCATCATGGGACAATCAAATGCCAATTAAACTTTCCAATTAACCATTAGGCAATGAATGGTAAATGGGTTAGTAGTAGGCAGTGATGCAAAAGAAAATGAAAAATAGACTTGTATATGTCAGTAGTTTAGGTGTTGCTTTGATCTTTTTTGAAAGCCAGACATGACGGTTAGTAATAAATTGTCAAGAAGCAACTATAAATATGATGGTCCTTTACTTGTTATAGAACCTTTTTATTTTTTGCTAAAAATTAACATTTTACTTCTTAAATCAAACTCATGAGAACTTTCATTTTTATAAGCTTCCGCTTATTGCTTTAAATTAGCCTGGATTTGCTTTAAAATTGTTTTATCTTCCATTCGGACTGTACAAGTATGACTTCTTCTTGCACTTGAGACTTCCTGCAGAACTGGGTTTGCACCGACCTCTAATGAAGTGACTGGCATAACCATCACTGTCACGGTACGGCTGGTACTTGCTTGGAAATCGGGATCTTGGAAATCTCAGCATCTCTTCAGAGATGTCAGGTACTCCACCTAAATGCGAAATGGAGCAAATGTAACCCGATCGTGAAAACAAACGATCTCAATGATAAACACGTAATTTGTCTGTGGTTACCGTAATCATAGTTCTCTGCATTCCTTGCAAAGATGCGAGTCTGCGGATCTTCATTATTATTGAAAGATGATCTAAAATTGGCAAACAAAATAGGAGAAACGGGTGCAATAAGTGCAACTATTGCCAAGCCCAAAATTAATTGCTGGAAAATGGTCATTTCAGAGTTGGTGCAATTTAATTTGGGACAAAAACAATGGGTACTTGTATATTGGAAAAATTAGAGCGATACGTGCATACTATTCATGCAAGAATCAAACAAACAATGAACTTAAATCCGTCAAACTATGAAGGCCAACTTTTTTAAGGATCACCGCATTGCAGTCTCTTGAAAAATGCCACATCCGCTACTGCTAAATATGTACTATACATGTGGTTCAGTCAATTAATTTTCATAAAAAAATTATTGGAAATGCATAATATTTAAAGCCCATACAAATGAATACGATTTGTGTACAATTATAATTCTGAACATAGCATTTTCTTTAAGTTCATTCATTTAAAATAAAACTTTATTTAGCTTACATCACTATACACAAAAGAGCTTTCAGACAAATTGTTCAAACACTACCATCAAGTATCTAATATGCGCATAGTTATTATGTGTTGGTTAACGATGCTGGCGACTGCTTGTCAGCAATTTCTCGCTTGATGGTAGGATTTATGATGTTGTGATAGTTTGGTAAAATCCGGCTAAGAAAGTCAATTTGGAGAGTTTGTGCCTGAAACACAAAAATAATTTTAGCATGTGATTCATTCTCAAATTATAAATGAGTCAGAGACGAGCTTAATTAGTAGGAAATTCCATACCGATGGTCTTTCACCAGCAATTCGATGTTTCAAAGGCTCTCCGTAAAATACTGAATTGTCAGTCACGGACTGAAGCGGTGTCACTTTCGTTCCAGCACCAAACACACATCCATTTCCGATACTGACTTGGTCACCAACAACACCTTTGAAGACAAAAGATGGTTGAGATTATAGTTCATAGTTAGGTATTCCAATTATGTCACATCCTTATAAATCTCAGGTCTTACATTTTGTTTCAAAAATATTATGGTCTCCAATCGATTTTGCTCGTACAACAGATCCGACTTCAAAAACGTTATTGTTTCCAATATACATCGTCTCTGAAGATCTACATACGACATAGGTTTTAGTTAGTTAAACCACATCAGATTCAAAGACGGCAGGTTTATAAGCATAATCGGAATCATTTTTACTTGTTTTCTATAAGAGCTAATTCTTCGACAATATTTGCATCCCCAATAATTATGGGTCCTCCTGACGCCAGTATTTTCGCGCATGGGTGTACAATTGTCTTTGTTCCGATTCGCACTTCTCCCCTGATTTCAGCTTCCACGCAGACAATAGCACCGACCGTGATCTGAAGACCCCTGAAAATCAATGAAACCCATTTTTAATCTCACTTATTTTATATTTAAACATCAATTTCTAGTATAATTTATAAAAGATTACTTACGCCATTACAAATTGCGCCTTCTGCTAGGTCTTGGAAATAATCATCAAAGTTTTGTCCGTGTCAAGGTTCGTGTCGATAAGGTTCCTTCACTAATGAGAAAATGGTTCCTAAAAAGAAATTAATTTAGTATAAGTTTAGTTTAATTACATAATAAATCATTTGACATCTCATTCAGGGGGATATAAAGCAAAATTTAAAAGTACTTTCATGCATTTGTCAATTCTACTTGAATTTCATTCCATGAAAAATGTATAGGTACGTTGTTTTAATGGTGTACATGCGGCATTATCTTTCAGAGGTCCAAGAAGCAGAAAAAAAACTTTGTTGAGCTTTAAATGGATAAAGTAATGTTTTGTTTTTTGAAGCTAAGGTACTGATTGTATTTTAAGAGTACAAAAGTACTTCATACATGATGATACGAAATGAACTTTGTATGCTTCCCATAGACCATATATGCAACTGCCATCAATATTCATAATTTCTTCTAGAGAGAATTTTTTAAAAGTGAAACGAAAAGGAAAAGAATGCCATTATTCCTATTAGACTTATTACTATTACTTGCTCTTCTCACGCAATGGTAAAATGCACACCTTTCGGAAGGACCAAGGAGAGAATAAAAGGAAATTTCACCCAAGTCTGTTGAACATTGGAGGAGCTTTGCATCATTTGCAAAGAAATCATCATGCATCCCAAACTGTTTAACTATACTTTGCATGTTAATTGCTGTAAAAATTGTACTGAAAGGGAAAACGCTTTACTTCCAAGACCAACGCTCCGGCCTTACAATTTAAATAAATGTTTTCAAAAGCAAGCTAATTTTCGCCACTTTTGAAGCTCGCTCATTCTTTCAACGACGGGAGAAGAAATGATGCGAATGAAGCAGTGAGACTAAAAACTCTAAAAGCTAAGTTTAGAAGCATAACTTTCTTACTCTTTGCTCTTGCCTTTGCACTCTGAGATTTATTCTCAGGCTCCACGTGTCCATGCATTATCGGGAGGAGGTTGACGTTGACATTTCATAGGACTCGACTCGAAATTAGCAACGGTCCAGATGAACTACATCTACCATTTACCTCATGAAGCTACCAGAAACCAATATTCAATCTATTTTTAATTTATCATTATCTCATCGACTCGAAATTAGCAACGGTCCAGATGAACTACATCTACCATTTACCTCATGAAGCTACCAGAAACCAATATTCAATCTATTTTTAATTTATCATTATCCCAATATTGCCGGTTACGCAATGTCTTCTAGAAAGATATGTATTAAACTGCGTCTTTGAAAACTTCCAAGAATTGAAGTCAGAGCTAGATAACAATTATCAGAAAGCATTAGTTGTAAATCCCTATGCTTATTGATTACTTCAGCATTAGCCTAATTTGTAATGTACACACAATCGTGTCATTTTCGCTGGACAAATCTTTCTAACTTTGGTTGAAAAAGTTGTAGCCATGATTAACTAATCGGACCAGGAACAAATCCAAAGGTAAATAATATTGAAAGCTCATTCCATTTACTTCGCATTAGAAAGTATACGACAATGCTGGAAAGCACAGAAGACAATACGAAATGGTTTCTGATTTCTAAAACTCCATTTTTTCAAGATATGCTAATGAGAATATTCATTACCTCCAACCCAAATAGCCAAGCAGGTAATTAGGTTTTAAATAACCATCATTTCATATCCGTGGAGTACCTAATCTTCTTCAAATGCCCTTTCGTCTTGGTACTTACATGCTAGCCCATTACGCATTTTGAAGATTTGTGTGTGAGCTTTATGATTGTTGTGTGCAGGTGTGCGCACTCTGAAGACTTTAGGGGGATGACAAAGACATTCATCTTAACTTTCAAAGTGGATATTTTCAGCTCAAGTATTGACACTACCACACATATGTCCATACTGTCGTAATGACAGATTTAAGCAGGAAGGAAAGGAGACTCATTACCTACGCCATGTAAATACACACATATACCTACATTCCCTCTCCTCGTCATATTCCATCTTCGAAATGGCGAAAAGCATTATTGAATATTTATCGCCAATACAACAAAAAATATGAAATCTTTCCCACAGC
>JAHZMY010003329.1:0-12957 GCA_027743915.1 Seira sanloemensis | reverse complement strand
TTTTTAAAAAGATAACTGGTACCGCGTCCCGGAAAAAAGCCAGATTTTGTATCCTATTCATGTCAAATAAACAGGTGTTTTCAAAAAATTTTTTTAGCAATTTACCGACAGTAATTTTCCCTAAACCGATGTAGTACAACAACATCCTCTTTCGACTAAATAATTTAGTCGCTAAAAGTTAGAAAATAATAATTTATTATGTAAATGCAATTTGAACATTTAATAAAACTTAATACGTTGCACAAAGCCTTCTTGGTTTTTCTGTAATAATCTGGTTGTGCAAATCCGATTTGAATCAAAATGGTAAGACGTTTTCGCACAAATTTAGTTTTTTTATTTTAAATATTTGCAAGTCGTTAAGGTACAAGCCCTAATCCCTTTTGCAGTACTTTATCTGGGGTAAATGTTGATTTTTGTCGACATCTTCCTCCGCCGGATCCGGCCTGGGCAAAGGCAAACCACCCACGATTATCCACTGACTAAATTGTGTGCGGGCTGTGGCTTTCGTCTACAAATATGTACGATTAAAAGGTATCCCTCTCCGCATGCATATAATCGACTAGGCAAGTTTTGCATTTTATTATGAAATGGGCCAGGTAAGTTTTTTCACTCGCGTTAAAAAAAAGGACGAGGCAATCTTCGGGGCAAGTTGGAATCCTCTTTGCAACCTTTAAACCAGATAGGGATTTTTAACTTTGTCCACTTTCAAGAGAAACGTGAAAACCTGCAACGCCCATTTCCTAAAGGAACAAAAATTTCTGTGTTCATTACGTTCATCATACGGTGACCTATGTATATCTTAATCGTCAAATTCACCAGAGACCAAAGACACTTGATTTTTTTCCCTTAAAGCAACACCTCCGACTCCTCCCTTGTCCCGTCTCCATATTTTTCTCTCTCCATTTTTTTGACGAAAGGCAAACAATGAAACCCGTGCTTGAGATGTCACGATGCAGATGATTAATCAAAGCTCGTAGATATTTGATAGATAGCTGTGAGCGTCAGAGCAAACCCCGAAACTCGAGCAATTTCCCTCCCGTGAGAGTAATTGTTCGTGTGCGTTCAGTGTTCAAGCTGCGCCAATTTGTTTTTATATAAATTTTTTACCAAGGCTTTCTCCTCTCTTTTTCGTCTCATGCAATCCATTAAATTGTCTACTTTCGATTAAAGTTGACGAAGACGATGACGACGACGATCCGATATCGAAAATCGAGAATTGAGACGAACTTTTTGTAGGTAGATATGTACATACATACATACATGTGTCTTTTCCTTTTTCCTCCAAGTTTTGTTGTTTTTTGTTCCTTTTTTCCTATGGTAATTTAGAAATGAGAGAGAGAGAGAGAGAGAAATGGATTCGAAGCTCAATTAGGATTTAATGAAGTACAGTCTTCCCCTTTTCTCCTTTCCCTTCCCGTCCTCGTGTTTTGGAACAAATGGGTAATTGGAATCGGAGATGATGATGGAACTAAATATAGCCAAATTGAAAGTTCCAACTTCCAACTTAGAGGGGGATATGAGGTACGGGACAGGTTAGGAAAAGAAAGGGAGGAAGTATTTGGGGGATGATGCGACGAAGGCGACGCGCTTCGTATTATTAGGAAAGTTATTGATTCGCGGGGGAATGCTGGTGCTGTGGAGAACAAGAACGGTGTTTGGTAGCTGGATTCTAGAGAATATTGCTGATTAATTGAGGCAAGACAGGAATTTACATGGGTATTTTCATTGGCCAGGAACTCGAAGTGTTTTTGGGGAAGGTTTCCTTTTTATGAAGCCTAGGCTTAGGGTATTCTTGGACACAAATAATGGAAATTGTTAAAGTTGCACATTTTTTGGTCAGATGGAATGGAATATTTATAAATACGCAAAGTATGGGATGATTTCTTGGGAATGGATGCATTCTGCTGCAATCGTTCTCTGGTGTCGCAGGAATACATAATAATTAGAGTAGAGAGCAAATATAAGTGATAAAATGTTTTTTTCATATTAAATATATATATATATATACAGATATGCAAATTTATTGTTGAACTCGCAAAAAAACAGCAATTTTTCACTTCCCGACCCATTTCTGCTGACTCTCGGTAACTACGAGGAGCCTATTTCTTAATTTTTTTCTGTTTGGTTGACTACCAACCTCGAGAATGTTTTTTTGGATAAATCAATGCATTAGAAAAACCGTATCCTAAAATTAAATGAATTTAGCTTTCCTCACAATGCCTCTGTGGTAAAGTCAACTTCAATTTAGGAATCTATGTATAGGAATGTTCATCAATTATCGCTGGATGTAAATTCGCCAATTTAAGAAAAAAACCGCGTTGAAACTGAGACCGATATACATACATATGAGTGCCTACAATTTTGGGTGTTTTCTAAAATAAAGTGACAACGGTAGAGAGTCCACCTCATAATTCCTCCAGTCGCCATGAGGCCATCACTGTCACGTTTTTTCTTCTTGCACTGACCCAGGAACTGGAAGAATGGGAAGCTGAGTCAGCAAAAGCAGGGTTTAGTGAACATCCATTTTTGAAAACTTTTTTCAAATGAAAATGAAAAAAAAACTTGGAATTGTGTGAACCTCTCAATCTCCCATTTCCAGAGCCAGGTATTCCCTTCCTATTTCCAACTCTTTCTTGTCCGCATTAGCGGGAAAGTGGGTTGTGAAGCGTGCCGCTTGGCTGTCCCAACGGCGACCTAGTCTCATCTTACGCTGTGAGTGAAAGCCTGGCACTTGAAAACCAGAGGAAGAAGAAGAGAGATGGAATTGAAACAGAGAGAGGAAAAAAAGCTCTTGTCTTGGTACAAAGCCATTTCTCAGGATTTTTTCTGGGTTCTTTGGAGAAGCTCGCAATTATCGTGACAAATGGCTGCTACTTAGTACTTTAGCTGTAAGCCCGTTGTAAGGACCATTAAACCCGCTCGTCGCGCACAATTGAGCCAAATAAAGTGTCCAATAATGCAGGGAGTGATGGAGATGTGTGTGGAGAAGGGAAGGTGGGAGAAAGTTGGATTGGAATATACCAGCACGAATTGGTTTTCATGTTGCATATAGAAAAATGAGGATTCGTCTTTTCGTGAGCCCACGATTTTAAAGGGGAAAAAATGTTGATTTTCGTATGGTAAGTAAATAGCAATTTAATAGTTGGCAAAATAATAGAGCTTTTGCCAAAATTCAAACTTAAAGATTTTAACCTTCCGCTGGTTACCAAACTATAAATCGCTAATTTAAAAAATACCAATTTCGGAGTAAAAAATATAGCGTGGTAGTGTTGGCTAAGTGTTAGATTTTTTCTAAATTCGCCTCAAAATACAGTATTTGCATAGATTTTAGTTTGGGATTTTAGGCAAAAAACACGCCTGGGCAAAAATAGATGTTTTCTTTAGTCCTTCTTTCTTGAAATTGGGAAACCCACAACAACATCTACATTAAAGGTACACGTGTTGCTGACACGGAAAAAAACGCGCCAATTCTGAAAGTTTGGACCAAATTACCAAATATGTAGACAAAATGTATCATTTCCCATGTAAACGTCAAATTTGAAACTTTCTCTAAAAACGCTTTTTCCCTAGTCCACAGCATATTTCGTCGGAGACAAGTATTTACCTACCTGACAAAAATCTTTACCCTTCTTCCCCACACATTTTGAGTCAAAACCCACTACTATATTTCCCTGACTTTGGAACCAGAATCAATCAATTCGTCCAAGCTGGTCAGACCTGACATTTGAATTTCCCACCGCAAAAAACTGTTTGGGCGGAACGATTTCAAACAGTTTTTTTTCCATGCAAGCTCCGGCTCCGACTCCTTCCAAAACAATATTGCGAATCCGAAGTTTTGTCCACTCTTCATTTTGGAAGGCAGTTGGCCAACCCTGTTCCCAATTACGCCTCGAAACATTAACCTGTCTCATTTTCTCGTTCGCCCAGAACAAGTCTGTTGCTTCTACTTTCCCATCCTCGGAAAGTGAAACAGATCCTGAGCGTTGTCAAATGGGAAGGTAAACATTGACATTGTCCCATCGCATCTTCAATTTGGGACAGCGAAATTACATCATATTTTTTGTATCTCTCTCTCTCTCTTCTTGTTTCCAACACACGCACACAAACATTCTGACTCTTCCACCGACTGAGATGTAGGATGATCATCAGCAGCCGTCTCCTCGAAAAAAAACGAAAATAGCGTAGGACGTGACACACGACAAGGAGGAAGATGAGAAAATGGAGATGGAGACGTTCTTCGGAAAGACTTCGAAAAATTTGGAGGAGAAAGAAAGAAAAAACGGCTTAAAGAGTGGAAATATAAATGTTACATTTTGTGACAATGGCCTCCCGAGAGTTGCACTGTGTATGTGGACATGGCATTTTCCCCTTTCTTCTGGAAGTGGAAGGTAGAAAGAAGCCGTCATATTTTTGGGGTTTGCGAGGAACAAGAAAACAAGTCGTTTTTGTTTTGAACGCATGAATATTTCAAGAGGCTGCTCCGTCCGATTTTGAAAAAAGAGAGAGGGGAAAAAATTTGAATAAAATAGCCATCGTATCGTCGAATGGGATAAACACAGGCCTTATGTAGATTTGTCGATTTTCCCGTAAAAAGATTTGTCCATTATCTTGGATCTAAAACTGCGGTGGAAAAAGGGAAATACACTGACACTGAAAGTGGGAGGTTGGGGGTTTCGGTCAATTTTGGTTGTGTTGGACTAGAGTGTGTTTTGGAGGCATCTTGAATTCACCAATAGTTTTAGAGGCTGAAGGCCACTTCAAAAATCCTCTAAATACGTGGGAAAAAAACCGACAAAATGTATATTTTACTTTTTCCTTTTCAGGATTTCTTATTATAGCAGATAGTCTCCGGAAATTCTCAACTGCGTTCACGTCAATTTACTATTTTTCTGTTTTAAAGTTTTTGGAGAGTTCATGGATTGAAGTGCAGAATGGACTGACGCGGGAACGAATGTGAAGTTGAATCAATTGTTTCTTTTAAAATGTTTTCGTCATTTTTATTGGCGTGTGTGGCTGGGCCTAAAAACAAATTGGCATTCAGGCAGAATGAGTCTTCCCAACTTCTCATTCTTTCACTTCGTCGGTCTACACAGGGACAAGAACGCGAAATAATTATGCTGATTCATTTCTCGCCATAGTTTTTACCGGTGGAAACAATGCTCCTTGGAACAGTCGACAACTGCTGAGAATGTCTGTTTCCCCCTTCCTTGTGAATTTTTGGACATTTTGCTCGTATTTTTAGTTCCATAGAAGGGTAATCCAGAGGAAAAAAATCTCGAGATTTTCTCGTCATATTTATGTATGACCAATTCAGCTAGTGTTAAGATTTTTCCCAACCATACCTTTTTCCCAATAGTTTTCGCCAAGTAAACGTTCAAAATCGCCAAAAAAAAGTCCGCTGCATGCATGCCATTATTTGTCTCACATTCCCCCACATTCAATAAGTTTCTCTCACGTTATGTATTGAATTTTTGAGCGCATTGCAGTGTTTGCCAGTTTTTCCAAGCAGCTCAGGCTTCTTTGAGTCTGAGATGGTATTTGGCTCAGATTTCACCGGCATCAACGAATTCCAACCCTAAAATACATACAGTGAAATATTAAACACACGGATTTACGAGGATTTTTATCCATTTTATTTTATACCAGTGTGAGCTTAGCCGAATAAATGCGCATCCCGAATTTAATGGCCTCCGCGGATTGAATTTACCGCTCGAGTTGTTCGATAAGTTTTGCAAATGCTCCAATTTCTAAGTCACTTAAAAGCGATATTTTTTTATCTATTTCAACTTATTCTATCAGGAGCACTCGACTTTGGCCAGGAGTGGAGAGGAGAGTGCGCCGGAAATGAGAGTTTGCGGGTGCGACCGGAAGCCCATCATTTTGGACATGATGCATCACGGACGAAGGACCATGCATCCATCCAAATATTCATTATCTTCCATTTCTTCCAAAAGCTTGGAAGCATGCAAACTCGAGAGTTTGCCAACTCGTGTTTTGTTCTTGCATATTTCGGGTCTCCTCGATATACGAGCCGTTGTGACATTAAATAAGGTTCGTTGTCGTTGAAACCTGCATAGTGCAAGATGAGGTCACCGTTGAACACAAGGGATGATGAGGAGGATGATGAGCTGAAAAGAGTCCCACGGACAGACCCTTATAAACTGGGCAGCAAACCAACGAGTGTGGGGTAAGGAGATACATTTTTTTTTACAAAACTTTGACCTCTCCGACCCGCTAAAAGAAAATGATTTCTTCTATCGCTTAAATGTTTCTTGTTAGGCATTGGATTGGCTAAAAATTGAAGTTGATGAATACCTGTAAATTACCGGTAAAACTACTGTACGACATGGACAAAGTTAAATTTGAGAATGTGGAACAGTTGAATAAAGTTTAAAATATTTTTTGATTGAGTTCCGAATTTGGATCCGTAGAAAAATTCAAGAATGTCATAATAGCACCTTATAACTAATAATGGACAAATATTATAAAACCTATTGATAGTGATGAACTCACTTGAATTGGAATGGTGAATTTGAGCACATTTAACTATTTCAAAAATTATTTTCAACTAGTCTACGTAATTCCTACATCACAATTGCTTGGAAGCTATAAGGAGCTCGAATATAAATGGACAAATGATTAGTTACAATGGACCCGTAAAAACTTTTGGCGTAGCCGAAATGGGCACTTGCTTTTTTTGCAAATTGATTTAATTTAATTTAATTTGAAATTAATTTGAAAATGAAATTTATTGACTCCGTCCTCCGTGATTCGATGGCATGAGAAAATGTTACGTGAATTGGACGGTCATTATAGATTATGACATTTAATGAAATTCACAGCCCCAATGTTTATATTCCCTCTCCCACTCGACTGACAGCTCATACCCTTACCTCCACTCTTAAAATATCGACTGACTTCAAAGAGTTCTTACCAAAGTAGATTACACGCCTCTCTCCTTTCCCCACTTTGACTTACTCTTGCACAAGCACATATTATTTCCTCTTTGCCGAGCCCCACAAGATTACTTACTTCGAGTCTCATATACCACCGGAAGTGGAGTCACCTCAAACAGCTCCTTCTTCTTAAAGGGCTGTTCATAACCAGCTCGGAAGGGAGTGAATTTGAGGTATGACAAAATAGGGCGAAACTTCAAAGGAAGCTCTTTCCCTGAAGGAGGCACAGCGGGCTGCTATATTGCTTCATCTTCTTAAAGGGCTGTTCATAACCAGCTCGGAAGGGAGTGAATTTGAGGTATGACAAAATAGGGCGAAACTTCAAAGGAAGCTCTTTCCCTGAAGGAGGCACAGCGGGCTGCTATATTACTCTCTGCTCAATTTCTTTTCACTTCGTCTTTATTACTTTATAAATTAAATTACACTGGATTGCGTCCAAGAATACTTTCGGGAACAAAAAAAGGAAAAAAATATTATATTTATATTTGGTTGTATGTGTGTACCGACAAAAATATATTTATATGTAAGTCTATGCAACAGGTATACAATTGAGAGAAGCTTATTAAAAATACATGAGTCATCAATGCATATATTTAACTCAAAATTTTTTTTTCGACGGTAGTTTTTATACCATGTAAATGAATATGTACAATAAGTCGATTTCGCAGTGTTTTGTGTCTAACAACCCGTCCCAGAGGTGAAGGACCAATGGAGTTTTTTTCTGATTTTGCGAAGGGTGTAAATTTTTGAAAACCAGAAATAATTCGTGTCATTTTGAAAACTAGTTTTTTTTTAATTTTAAGCAGATTTATACCGGGAAATACTTCGACAAAATCACTCAGTGCAAGCCGGAAATGTGACTGGGAAAAATGCGAGAAATCCCGGCAACCACGAGGCTCTAAAAGTGGAAACTCCGGGGAAATGTGGGCAGGTGCATTTGCCCTTGCAAAATCAGAGGTTATCAGAGGTTAATGATTTGATAAAGATTGAAAATGAAAAAACGATTATAAAAGGACCGAAGTGTAATTTTGTCTTTTAAATTAAATGAAAAACGCAATTTCAAATTTGTTCATTAAAAACATTTACATGTTTAGAATTTTTTTCAAAATGAAACCAATTTCTAAATTGTTTTAGTTATCATAACCCTATGATTCTAATGTTTTTAATGCACCTAGTTTTGTTCATATTAAACGGTGTTTTCTACTATTTCCCGGTACTTACCCGGGAACCGGGAAATCAGGCTCCTTTGTCTGGGAAATTAACGTCTCTGCTCGCGACAAAAGTACAAAAAATGGCCAATGGTCTATCTCATCTGGGACAGTTGATAACAATTAAATACATACAATGTACTCACACTCACTTTGAAAAAAAAACACTCGCAATTCTCTCTAAATATTTATTCTAAATAGTAAGTCTATAAATATTGGTTTCTTCTTAATGAATCATACTACAGCTGAAGGTTTGGTTAAAAATAATGATTGGAATCTTGCAGTACAGCAGTTTTCTATTCGACATTTATTTTCGAAGCAATCTCATAACGTTTTACACACACTCGCTTGCGCACGTGGGGAAAATGAAACTTTGCTTATGTGTATATTTACGTGGGTATTTTATGCATTCGTAATGAATCCTTTGAATAGGTTTGTTTTCTTTGTGGCTTCCGTCAACTTTGTACTCAGAATTGTTCACATGTGTGTCATTAAAAAAAATGATTGAGAGAGTAAAACCTAGGAATGCGGACTGTGAGACAATACATACATATGTGTCTCATGTAGCGCCAGTCAAAATACTTTAAGTGTATTTATAATATATATATATATTTATATATTTGTATGTATACTTATATAAATGTTCTCCGGATGAACCACTAGCATAATCTAGCATATTTTGCGTGGTTCCTGAAGCTAAGCTGAGTCTACAGGAATAAGTTTTCACGAGAAATCTGCGTGTTTCACGAAGGCGCCGAAATGTTGTTAATTGGAATCAGAAGATAATTTTGGGACATTGAAAATAATCTCAAGTATATAACTGTAGACATACGTCAAGTATGTACATCATGTGGGGCACAGACAGTTGAACTTGGAAAAATAGTTTTGTTTCTCAAATCTAATGTTATTGAACGATAAAAGGGAAAAAAATATCGACAATTTTATCAATGAAATTTCATTATAAAGGAAAGTCTTTTTTTAGTAATTTTCTACATATATTATGAAATAAATTGGGATTCTACAAATCTGTACCAAATATTATGTTTTCACAATTTTTTGCGAAACCTTTTTCACGATTGTGGGCATACTAGATATTTTACGAAGTCAATTTTTTATAATAATTCTAGGAAAACTCCAATTTCTTTAGAAAATTAAGTTAGTGGGTTTCATGGAAGACAAAGCCAAAAGCAAATTTGGAACTGAGAAACACTTTGTTGTCCCTCCCGTTCACGAAAGTTCACGTGAAAACGTCCACCTCGAGCCCCAGCTTAACTTGCTTGTTATATTACTCTCCTGCGCAAACACACACACAAATAAAAGAAAGAGCAAAATTAGGGTTGTACTTTGAAACAATGTCAACAATATAAAAATGAGGTAAAAATGGTAAAATATTACGGTAAATACCAGTTGGACGCAAACCGAACTTATATCGAGCTGTTTTAAAAACTGTCCAAACCTCCATAATGTGGAAAAACTCACAACTTCATTAGTTGGGGCATTGTGAGACAAATACTGAAGTACTGGAATACATTTGAAAGCAAGTGCTCAAACGGGTTGGAAAGTTGGTCAGACAGACAGTAGGAGTGAGTTGGTTGGGGTATTGTGAGACAAATAGCTATGACCAAATGCATCTAGAAAATAGTTCTGGATTTTTTTTCGACAGGTTTAGGCCGGTTTTGGAATGCATGGCTTTCGGACATTCCAATAGGAAAAAAGATTTGGAAGGGAAATATTTAACACTGGAGAAAATTCTATTTGTAATCCTACAATGGATAGGACTGCCTACTTTCTATGTCATAAGTCACCGGGAGTTTACAGCGATGAAAAAGGGAAAGGTCACTTGGGATTGACGTCATTCCCAAAATAATGCCTGAGAGCGCTAATTTCCTAATTAAACACTATTTCGACAAAAAAAATTATGGCATTCTTCGTTAAAGAAACGGCTCGACTTGCTTAAAAAGCAATTTCCCTGAACTCACTAAACTGAATTAATGTAGGGATGGGAATAGGTCTCCGGAAGATGGAAACAACTGTAAGGAACCGATTACATTTACAGGTTCGGATCGCTTTTTGCATAGGGCTGTATCTACGTGTCGGCATACAGTAGAGCTTTCCTATGAGAAAATTTCGTATAGGCATAACTTGTTCATAGTCATAGCACTTTATCTCCTCGAGAGTTTTTGCATGCTCAAGAATAACTTTCCTATATTTTTATAAAATTCAGTTTCCTTGACCAGTTGTGAAAGCCTGTTATGAGACTCAGCTAGAATTTTGCGATACTTTTTTTGCAATTCGTTGTAATTTTCTGATTTCCGTATAAATAGGTAGCTTGAAAAACTGTGCGTGGCAATGAAAAATTTCCCTAAAGGATTGAGGGACAATTTAAACTACTTCTGAACATTTCAATGACATAGACTAGTATCCCTCAACAGTAAAACTTTATGGACGAAGTAAACTTTTCGCAATTATACTCGACAAACGTTTAGAAATAATACATATAGTTTGTAATTACGAGTAAAACCTATGTATATGTACATATTAGATGTTAGGAGATAAAGTATTTTGGCGTATTTCAAAATTTTTTTTTACAAAATTATGCCGTTTTACTAAATAAAAAATAGGGATGTTGGAACGCAGTGCGGTATTTGTATTATAAGTAAAATGACAATGCCCCGGGGCAAATAGAATTTTTGGATCATGTGTCATCGTATTGGGGGAGGGGGCACGCGTCCCTGGTGCGCCTTTCTGGCTACGACCCTGCTGCCTTGAATGCCCCAATACTGAATACACTACCAATTCGTCTTTTTTTTTTAAAAAAAAAGGTGCATTTGACAGTGTTTACCTGCAACGTGCAGACGACAATGGCATAATAGTCCTGATGCGCGATCGCCGGCACGACAGTGAAAATGGTATACAGGAAAAAACTCGGCAGACAGAGGAACAGCAGCAGGTCATCGAGCAGTGACACCGGGTTCATATTCACGTCCAACTTTGTGATCTGCCGATAAGCACACAGCACCGTGATGATCATCAAGATGAGCAGGCACATCTGCGACGTGAGGTTGACCCACTGCGCCGCAAAGCCGCTGCTCGAGTCGTCCAGCGCGATGTAGAAGATGATGACACTGACGACGGTGCCGACGAGGACGAGGAGGCCTGCGAAGAGGCCCTTGTTGGCCGAGTGACAGTCCGCGTGGATGATGAGGTGGTTCGTGAAGCTCGCCGCGGGCGAGTTGTGGTTGAAACAGCGGGAGCCGCGGTGGCCCGCTCGGGTGCCCTTCCCGATGTTCTGCCACATGATGAAGAGCACGCCCACTGCAAACACATAAAATATGGGGTCATCGTTTAGATATGGTGTTGGAATCGGGGAAAATTTAAAAATTGGTAAATGCTGGTACAACTAGTGTTGGAATCGGTAAAAAACTAAAATAGGTATTTACCGGTAAATACCTGTATTTACCATTTTGGACGTCCAAAACCTAGCTGCCCAAAACTGTCAAAAACTTCAGTGCCATATACACATTGTAAAAAGTCGGAAAACTCAATGGCTGGGGGCATTGTGTGACAAATAATATAATGCATACAGTGTACGTTTTGGACAGTTTTAGGCAGTTTTGGACATTTCCCGGGAAAGACGTTTTTCCCATTCCACTGGGAAAATCCTGTGGCTAGGGAAAATCCAGTAAATATTGTTTTAACTATAGCTCGAAATTCCAATACCTTATACTCATTGCAAAAGTGAGAAAGATCCATGGCTGGGGCATTGCGAGACAAGAAAAAAAAATCGCAGTAAAGCAATATTATTTACGTAGCTGAAAAAATGAACTTTTTCAATTTGCCGTAAAATTTAATGTTGAATGATTGTCACATGATTTCGCATATCGTCGGTATGCCCTGCAATAGCATTAATTCGTTTTTTCGCAAACAGGTAAAGGAGTTAGTGCCTTTACTTGTTTGCAAAAAATTAATTGGTGTCTTTACCAGTCTGCAAAAAAAGAAATTAATGCTGTTGAAGGGCACACCGACGGTATGCGACGACTTTAACGGTAACCAACCGTTTGAATTTCAAAAACATCGTTAAATTTGTAGTTGAATGATACGATATGTTGCAAGTTTTTTCTGCATATGTAATGTATTCAGTAACCCATAAAAAGTGGCATTTTTTTCAGATTCCCCGCACGATTTGAAGTGAAATGATATGTCACACGTGTATACTTTGCACATATGTACATACAACGACTTTATCGGGTAATTGCCGTTTAACGGTGTCGTTTTTAAATCGAATGCACGCTGCCGTACATCATTTTTTTAAAATCAACAGGGTTATTTTGAGACCAAATCGTCTTCAGCGATTCATTCAAATGCTGTAAACCATGGGACACGAGAACAGTTGTAAAACTTAAGGTACATGATTTTTACCACAATCTACTAAAAATCAAGGCTTCTTCATCCACCCCTACCTAGGTATAACACTTCCGTCCACATCCATCATTCTCAGACTGTCCCAATCATCTCCACGTCAAGTGGCATTGGGTGAGAGTGTCACATAAAATGAGAGCTGACAGAAGTAGTTGGCTTCTGGGGAAATAATTGTAATTGTATGTCACGATGTCGGTGACAATCATTGTGACTCCAGACGCTAGACTAAACTAAACACAATACAAAATACGAAAAAACAATGTTGATCTTGTGGGCTCTTGACTTGATTAAGAGAATGGACTCGAGTGCCTCATGGATGTGTTTGTTGTGTCGATTGTGTCCACACACGGAGCAAACGAACTACAACGCAAATC
>JAHZMY010003328.1:0-12030 GCA_027743915.1 Seira sanloemensis | reverse complement strand
CAGTTCTCAGTAGATTTTCGACTGGGAGCGAACGAGTTTTATCCATCGAAAAGTGACTTGTAAAGGGGAGAACAACAAAATGAAGCTTTATGTTATCATATGACTGCACATAAAAGGTGCTCATCTTTAGTGGGATGCTTCCAAACCGAGAAGAAGAATGGCTACACGGTCTCCTTTCTCTGTGGAAATGAGAATGTGTGTGTGTGTGTATGTGGGGCTCACGATGCAAGGATGAGTTTGAAAGCGAAATTGTATTATTTTTTCTGAGGACTGCACTGTATCAAGAAGCAAGTCTCGTGGCTCCAACGGTCCCAGCGTAGTCTAGAAATGTCACGGCATCCTTACTCAAATATGTGTTACAGTTTATGTAATGGCTCCAGTAAAGGCAGTTAGTCGACATCCTCCTTCCCTTCGTCGTCGTCACAACGACAAGAAAGGGGCAAGCTGGTGAAGGGCTTTGGAGAACGCAGTTATTTTGAAGCAGCGATATGGGCGAGAATGGAAACACGCGCCTTCTCTGCCTTTTATTGCGTTTTTCCATCTTACCTTTTTTGCGTTGTCTGGACGGAATGCATGAATTTTAGATTGCATTATCCATTCATTACAAAGAAGTTTTTTTGTAGAAAGAGAAAAAATCGTGTGGTGTACTGATACAAAGTCATTTTACGCTTATAAGACCATTTCCCTTTGACTCCACACGAATAAACAATAAGAAATTCTGGGGAAAATGGTGCGAGTGGTGCTTGGGTATGAGACTGAAAAGAGCTTTAAAAATGCAGGATGGTAGGTGTCTAAAATCCTCAAGTTGAAGCTTTTTCCTCTCTTCCCTTGCTTGGTTTCTCCAATGGAATGAAAGCCAGAAGCATACGACAAATTTTTCTCTCTTCCTTCTCCCTCTGCTCTTACGTAGTCCATGCAAATCTAGGAATGAATTTAATATCTGAGTGTGGAGACAGGGCATTATAAACTCGGTATTTTAAAAATATATGCATTGCGAAGCTATCATTTTATGGAAAGTGAGGGAGAGGAAAGATGGGGATGAAGGTACATCTCGGAGGAAGGGCCTTTCCCAAAAAGGCACATTCCACAAAAAGTAACCAGTATCTCAAATGTCCGTCTTCTCTTTAATTCTGCAGAAAGCACGCCAACGGGGAAAAGAATACATTGCGGGAAATTTCTCAAGGAAAAGCTATACAATGTAATATTTAAGTTGTAGAGCGACATAAGTGGAATGTGTACTTCATGTGCTCCTTTCCGTAAGAGAATTCACAAGTACTTCAATACCTAAAAAATTTAAGTTTTCTCATCAAGTCAGGACGGTTTTGTACAAACCCATATGAGATATACGCGACATGCCATGTTTCTACATTCTTCAAAATATATCTACTCATTTCTCTCCTCTTGAATGCATGTACCCAGGTTCCTGAGACGTTGAAATGGCCACAAAATATGCAAGCCCTCATTCCTTCTTAGGCGTATTTATCCACATGAAGACAACCGAAAGGCCGACGTCCCTCGCTTTTCAATTCAAAGCTTGTCTTCTTTTCGAAAAGTGTCGAAAAAAGGATATTGAGTCGCAATAGCATTCTAATGAAAAAGTGAAAGGGATGACCGTCCATCATGTGCCATACAGCTGTATGCATTTGAAACTCACTTCCCATTGTTAATTCTTTTTGCCCCTATCCCATCTCAAATCCATGTACATATGCCAGTTTCTCAGGGACGTAATTAGGGTGTCACTTTGAGATTTGCATATAATAATATAGAAATAGCTGTTAAAAAAGTCTCGAGTGAGGGTCTTGAACTGCCATGTGAGCTTGTGCCATCGAAGTAGGTAGAAGTAATATCAGAGGACGTACAACTTTTGGAGAGAAAGCCCTCTTCTCAAGTCAGTGAAAGAAGTATGAGCAGCACTTTCATAAATTGCACAAGCAAATCTAATGTTGTTTCAGGATGCACAGGACATTCTGAGAAGAGCAATCCGGATCCAAAGGAAGAGGAGCGCACACACTTGCGAGCACACAGACACACGGAGAAAAGGGAGAGTGAGTGAAAGCGTCTCTCTTCTGGGATTTGTTTTCCCCTGCCTATCTTCATTCATTTTTCATGATCGCCTCTACTTCCTTTGAGATCATATCTGTATGCTGAAACATAGGGGATTAGTTCCCTCTGAATTATTTAGGTTATCTTACCATTTCTCCTGTATATGTAATGCAAAATCCATGAGATCTCTGTGTTCGTGTTGCTCCTTCTTCCACTTTTATACTTCACTCTTCTTCAAGGCTTGTCAGAAGATGTGAGCAGGCCCCTTTCTTCTTCTCCAAATTGAGGTGGAGGAGTGAGCATCTATCCCGAGCATATCAACTATATAAAGACACTTTCTCCCCATCGCCACCAACAACTCATTTCATCTTACGTCTTCATCTCGTTTCCCTATGATTGGACTTATTGCAGCAGCTCAATAAACTGATGGAGAGTGTGCGGAGAAGAACGGCTCCACAAAAACAGTTTGATGCGTTCGCCTATTAAGCACGTTAAATCCTTACAATACTGACAGAATGTGGCATGTACACGTACTTAGCAAGGAAGAAACTTCCACTTACATTTCCCGTGAGCTCACGTCTTTGTATATCAATTTCGTTCTTGTTCTTCAATACACCGAATTTGATGATCATGTAAACCTTTCGATATCATTACCAACGCTATTGACCAGCGGCATTGGAAGTGTGATGGGATCTCCTTTCAGCTCAGAAACACATGGAAGATATTAGCTTGTAGGCTGAAAGTGTGTCGTCATGGCGTTAGATCCATTCCCGGGTAAATGATGAAACCAGCTTTGTGTCTTTGAAAAGATGTGCCAACAAGAGCGTAGTGCGAGAGGAAATTTGAGTTGTCTGTGAATGGCATTCCATCCCTCTCCATTTGTATTTTTAAACAGTGAATTTGAACATGGCACATTTGAATATTTTATGACCTCATACCTGTGACAAGTAGAAGGCGATGATGGCACATGATTGTACTGCAGTCTACAATCTACCTTTCTTGCAACGGAGACGACAGATTATCCCTTTAAAAGGTTTAGCGGGCAAAAAGCTGTTTCATTTTTCTTGCCTCTTTCCCTCCACAAAAGGAGGACATGATAGAAGAACGCAATAACGCAAATGCTGCAAATTGACTTTGTATTGTGATTGCCTCAACCTCGATGTTCGTCGAAGAAGGAAAGGGGAACATGATAATTCCTCTGTACATTTTTTCTCCTTCTCAATAACGTTGATTGTTCGCTTCAACCTAAGCTTCATTCTATTTTTTTTTGTTAAATGCACAGCAGGAAGAAATGATGCTCATGGCTACAGAGTATCAATTCAAAGACAGGAAGTAAAAGTTTTCTCTTGAAGGAGAAACCTTTCTCTCCTTTTCTTTACCCTGACTTGAGTTTTTATATACTTGGAAATGAGCTTTCATGCAACTTTCCCCGAGTTCGTGATGGATTACTTTATCGTATAAGTTGTGGCTGGAGCTATAAATTCTCTTAGTATTCAATTTTATAGCTTTTCCGAGAAGAAACTTGCTCCTCTCAACGAATTACTTTTTGCTTGTGTAAGAGTTCGTGTGTGTGTGGCTCTGAGATTATAAAAGAACAAGGAAAGGTGCAGTCTGTGTACCTTTTCTCCCCAAGAAAGAAGTTGGATGAAGTTGACTCTGATGATGGCGATGATGATGACGACGATGACGATCAGCATGATCATACCTACGTCGAATTCTTTTTAAAGTCGGAGAGAGGAGTGATACACAGCTGCTGCTACTATTTCTCTTTTCTTGCCTACCACACTGAGGAAACAATAGAAATTGATTTCAGCGTCTTCCTTCTCGACTCACGCGGTAAAACCTTGTACCCAGAAAGGTTACCAACGGCAGCAAGTTACAATTCTCCTTTGCCTTTGATCAGACTGTCGCAATCTTTGAAGTCGTCTGCGATAAGGCCTCCTCAATTCGATTTCCCAGGTAATTGCCTTGTAATCTGAGATGAGAAAATATGCTTTTGAATATTGAAATACTGGAGCACGATTGCATTAATCAAAATTAAGGGCACTTGGGATGAATGCATTCAAAGACTTTTTACTTTAAAAACTATCCAGCGAATGAGGCGGGAGCCAACAAACTCGGAACGAGACAGGCGCGAATGCTCCGCCCATCAGACCATATTCACTTCCGAGTGTATGTGCATAGGTACATGCCTTTTGTTTCAAAATAATAATCAGGATAATAGCTGAGCTCACTACTTTTTTTGACAATTTTTCATGTATTGCAAAACAATACAAAGTTTGGGGCAAGCATGTGCACGACGTTTTCTTGGCTCTTGACTTCAACTCATTTTTTGGAGAGATTCCATGTGAACTCGAACCAATCTTTCTTGTTTTCAAAAAGGCAAATTTTTTATTATTAAAAGTTTCCCCAAAGCGTAATCTATGTATACGTAAAAGAGAGAGAGAGAGCTGCTCAACAATTGAATTGAGAGTCGTGATGACACGGGTAAATATATGGTATAGCAAAATGATGACGACAAAGTAAATGCGATCAACGATGGGAAAAGCACACTATTTTCCGGAAAAACTATTTTTCCCAGTGCTCATCACAAAAACAATCAAGAGGAAAGTTGGATGTGCCTTTATGAAAGTAAATAATGTGCCTAAGTCATACTCCTGCCTCCAATCTATGTTTTCAAGCGTGTTTCTCTCTCTCTCTCCTTTCTGCCTCTTCTCCGACAAACGTGGAAAAAGCGAAATACAAACCATGAAATTGAATGGGGGATGGCAACTCCGCCAGACTCTCGTCCATAAACATAGCATTTTATTGTATTTCTAGGTTATTGCTCATAACGCTCATTTTTCCCAATTTTTTCTCCGAGTCCCATCATTGCACGTTATTAGAATGAAACCAGTAAAAAATGTAGTTCGATGAGTTTCAATTCGATTTCAATGGATGGATTGCCATAGGCGAGTGGTTTTCCTTGTGGAGATCTATCTTTCAAAATGAAACATCTATCTCCCACTTATATTACATATTAAAGCTTCATTGAAAAATATCCTGAACAACGATATTGAATTGACTTTCCAATAATGTTACTCTGAATTTGAAAAAAGTCAAACATTTCCCCCTCCATTCTTTTTTTTTCCATCGTTCAAGAAACATAATAATTCGCTGCTCCCTCCTGCTGCACACTAGTTCTGAATAAGAAATGTATCGGTGGATAAGAGACAGAGAGTGAAAAAAGGCTCCTTCTATCTGTTCGAAACGAGATTCCTCTTTCAATCAAATCGCAATTCTTTGGGAAGAAGGGAAATCCAGTCAAGGAAAAATTGAATCCTTGCACATTCGCATACAAGTATATCGCGTTATCTCCTTGTGTTTCCTTGAGGATCTATTCCTTCTCTCTGATGGGATTTTATTTCAAATCTCTTTTGTTGTTCCTTTTAATGTAGTTCCTTTTCTTTTTATCTGGTCTACATGTGGCCATAAGGAGATCTCATCTAATGCTTCGCTTCACATCTCTTTTTCTCAAGGTGTGACGGGAAAATGAAATTTTGCAGGTCGAAGCAAAACCGGGGCGACCCGAGATACATCAAATCAAATACATTCCTTCAAAAAAAACAAATCATTGAACGATGGACGGGTAATGTAGTCGATAATAGAATACATGCTCATGATGGCGACGATGCGACATGAAATATTTCAGTGTCCTTTCAGCATGCAAGTAGCATTTTCAAGCAATCTACATTTTATTTATCTGCTTCCATTCTCGGTAGCCAGCAAATGAGTCATTTGTTGAATATTGTTTTGGTCAAGTCAACAACAAATAGTGTTTTTTGGTTTGGACAATCTTTATTGTCACACTTGTCACGTGTAATGACTTCCACAACAGTGAAACTTGATCGAGCTAAAATCCATGAATTTCTCAGTGCTGGATTAAAGCATGATGTCATCAAATAGAATAAAGCTGGATCATTTTTGGATACTTCACCAGGCAAAAGTACTATTAAGCAGTAGAATTTTCCATGATATTCGTGTGACTTGATAAATGACATGTTCTCACCAACAGGCTGGCTTGATTTTTATGACTATTTTGGGTTTATAGGGTCATGGGTTAAGTGAAGGCAGTTATTATTGCAACAAGCGATTATGCTTACGCAACTTTAAGCTGATGATGCGGATCTTAAGTTTCTACATCTCACTCTGAGTGGAATGGTATGAAGAAAACGTTTGACGCAGGCTTGACTCATAAAAATGCTTTTCCTGCTGCAAGAAAAAAAGGTAAAGAAATTGTATATCTCACGTCAGGATGAGGAAAACGAAACTTTTTCGATACTGGAACATAGTGAAAAATAAAGTTGGTTCGTGACGAACGTCACTATTTTGTATTGCATGGTTTAATTTCACAAGATGAGCTGAAATATAAATCTATAAATATCAACCACTTCAAAAAAGATTAAAATGACTCACTCATAAAAATTTGTACGAGTGAAGTAGATACTTCATAGTCAAGATTGGGTTTCACAAAGAATCGCTTGTTTCCCACAAAAAGTGCATAGCACAAAACACTCTTGAAACCACAGGGAGCCATTCCGACATACTGACATTCAAATTAGCTGATTATGAGTTTAACTCTGAGTTTCATTACTTACTGCGTAAGTTTTTGCTCTGGAATGTGCTGAATTAATAATTATATAACCATAAAATGGCAAACACTGTATTTTTATTTTATTAACACATTTCTTCCTTCAAAAACGCATTTTCTAACAAGCATGTCTTTGTAAACTTTTGAAAAATATATAAGCAAATGCATACTGAACACCTTATTATTGTAACTACTTTTAAAAATAAAACTGGTCGTGTAATTCCAGCAATTGTTCGTATTGCTTTCAGGTTTTTTTTTAAAGAGGTCAAGCAAAAGAGACATACATAGATGAAAGTATGGTGGCAACGAAAATCAGATTTTCACGTAAAAAATGAGGACCAAAAAGGAAATCAGTTCCGACGAAACGGTTAATTTTTATAGAGTGGGTGTGTGCAACCAAAGAATTATTTTCTTTGCATGGTCCCTGTAATTAATAAAACAAAACAATGATACAGTTTAAGTACTATACTAGAAAGATGGATAAATTGTGTCGGAGAGAAAATACACAGATCATTGCCCCTTTGAAGACGAGAGTTGTTGCAAGGACGGCGATGCAGGACCACTATGAACTTACATGTACATACCTAAATAGCATCAGAGCATATTTACACACTTGACAGTTTTCAGCATTTGATAATGGCTCGTAAGAATAAACAGGAACTTGCAATTGAAACAATTCTTGATAGAAGACATGGGGGAGGAATACATAAGGGGACATGCACAGATGTGCAAAATCTACTTCCAAATACTGGGCAATTTTTCTCGAGTTAGCTACCGACTTTCTTCCTTGTTGGCTCGCAAGAATAAACAGGAACTTGCAATTGAAACAATTCTTGATAGAAGACATGGGGGAGGAATACATAAGGGGACATGCACAGATGTGCAAAATCTACTTCCTTCCAAATACTGGGCAATTTTTCTCAAGTTAGCTACCGACTTTCTTCCTTGGTGAAATGAAAGCGTATGGCAACGAGAGGCTTCTTGAGCCTCGTAGATATTTATAATATCTTTAAAGGACTCTCATAAATCGGATAGAAGATGAGCATGTAGAAGCTGAGATACTACGTAAAGGAGGAGCAATATTTACGAGAGTGAACAAACTTTAAAGAAAATGAGGCAAGCGAAGGATGAAGGAAAATGCAGGGCAAAAGATGCCAGCATGTCCTGAAAAAAGAAAGTTTACACCAAGCATAAATTCCTCCGGGGCAATTAGAGGCTGGACAAAAGGTATTTTTGTCCTTTCATTATTATTCCGCGTACAGAAAAAAGTTCAGCTGAGCTCCCTCAGCCTTTTCACTCTCCTTTGTTACCTACTCTCCTGCTTATTAACCAGCATTGTGGATTTTCTTCGTTACTTCCGAATTTCTATAAGTATCTCTTCACATTCTTATGTATCTCTATCTTTTTCCACGTCTACATCTTCCTTACCACCATTACACTTTATTTCTCCGAGCATATGCTTCTTTATCAGATAGAGAGGAGTCTATGAACCAACATGTCCTTACAGCTATTTTTTGTGCTCCGTTCACTCGATGCTCTAATTCAATCCGTCTTTTTTTTAAAAATAAGACAGGGAAGGAAGCTGGCAGAGATGGAAAAGAGTATGTTATCTTTTGAAAGAACTTTCTTCTACTGCAAATTTTAGGAGTAGTTGTGTGCCTGCGTAAGTGCTTGCTTACACAAAATATGCTTACTTTATCATGTTTCTTGGGTGGCTCATTCGAGAAAAGTGAAACTGGTTGCTATCCGAAGGGCGGACACAAATCCCGACTATGGGGAATGCAAATGAGGCAGAGTTTAATTTTCCGTACATATGGTCATTTTTCACCGGGATAATTACGCAAGTCCGGTCCTCGTGGGGACGGTGAGTAAGCTGCATGACCCTCTAATTGAAACTAACTACATATGTATAAAATGCCCATTGGTAGGTAATTATATGTGAAACTATTAAGCATATTTTGTAGTATGTATTCTATTTAAAGAGTAAAACAAAACCCATTTAAATTTTCCAACAAAATAAAGATGTGCATCATTTTCTTTAAGCCAAGCCCTTTTCTTGTCGTTTACTTAAGCAGCCAATAGAAAAACGAAACAAACTTTTAAAGAAGTCATGCATACTTATTTTTACACAGTGGAAATAATAGTAGACTTGATAAAAAATAAAATGCAGCAGAACTCACACAATTTCTGTCCTGAGCCATAAAAAACTCAGAAATACACAAGCATCCTATGCTACAAACTATTCTAAACAAAGCTATCCAAATAACCAAATTAATTAAACAAAAAATAACAAATTGAAGCAACATTTTAAGACGTAAACAGTGATTGAAAATATGTTGAAATGCTGCTTGATACTTGAAAAATTGAATACTTATGTATTTAAAATCATACTACTGTAAACTGTAGTACCTAACGAATTTGCTTAAGCAAGAAGGGCGGTATTTTAATTTCCACTTCGGCTGAAGTGGCCTTAAACCTTAATCAGTAGAATTTGCAATTTCCACTGAAAAATGCGAAACAAGCATTAAAAAGCTGTAGGCAAGGAAAGACAGCGTCCTCCTGCTCCTCTTTGTTCCGTCTCTCACAACTCACAAAGCAAGAAGTAAAACAGCAAAGCCGGAGCAGTGAAGCAGTTTCACGGAAACTCGACAAAGCTTGTTCCGTGTATACGTACGTAATTCGTGGTGGGCTACAATGAAAGAGGAAAAGTGGTTTTGGGGAGACGTGAGAGAGTGCATGAAAGAACCTTGTTTATGCCGCCAATGAATATGGTCATCTGGACTTTCTTTTTCTCGGAAAACAAATGTGCTATTTGTTGCTGCCTGTGCTCGACCACTGATCACATCAAAACCCACACAGGGATTATTATTTAATAGGGCCAAATATTTCATAATTATAAATTGTTTGTATTGTTAGTATTTACACGATTTCATGAGCTTGTGATCTTGTGTGTTTCTTCCAAAATTTCCAAGTACCTGTAAGTAGCAGATTTGCAGTTTTTTAAATATAGAAACACTGACAATGAGTTTACTGGGCAGACCGGTGACAAATGACGCCCAAGAAAACGACACTTTTATTCGTGAATTGGAATTGCGTGTGTGAATATAGTGAATTAACTGGGCAATCCCATAACTGAAGGGGGTTTCAGGAGCTCTGCAAGTGTAAATAGTAAACGAGCAACAAAGTTTGTCAAAAGGTAAGGTTATTATCGTTAATCTTAATCACACTACATCACAGGCGTTTGTCAGTTAGAGTAGTAGTTGGTATTGCTATTTCGAACTTGGACATGCTAAACTTTTTGAGAATCGTGGTTGGAAGGGATTCTTATTGATTAAATTTTAATGTGGTAGGGTTATCATGTCCAGCAATATGGACTTATGGACTGTAGGTCGTTTTTATGGCTTTTGCTATGCTTCAAGTTCCAAAGGTAAAATCAAAACGTGAACACGCTCAAAGTAGAGAAATTTTCATTTTTATTAGTTCCACTCCAAAAAATGTTCTCTCTTGAGGCATCAGTTTCTTGGGAACGTGCTCTGCATGTCTTCATGCATTATCGTTCAAGTTGAAACTTATTGGCAAAGTTTTGGTCCACAAATGTCATTCTTACGGACCAACCAATAAAATGTCATTTTGTCATTTTATGTGTGATATAGGCCATATGTCGTGTGCCAACTGCCTCCAACATCAAAAGGAATTCGCAGTTTCTGACTTTTACTTCCGCATTAAATTTCAAAAAAATATTTCGCGGTGAAAGTTGGAGCATAAAAATAACCTGCTTGTTATACTTTCTTTGTAGTTTTATTGAGGGTACACACGTACTCCTTAATTTGCTTTATTTACGAAGGGCAACCAATAACATTTGAGAATGCAGAGATTCACAGACTTATGCAACATCAAAGCTCTCTCCTTATTCCAAATGGAGAGAGAAGAGCTCAAAAATGAACCGTATGGAATATTTGATTTGATGGGAAGAAGAAAACGGTTGAGAATGAGAAGGGCTTGAAATTTAATCGAAAAAATAGGAAAAAGTAAATATTGTTACACACTTAACAATTTCTCGTATACATATATCTACGTTCCACAAAAGATTCAAATGTCTTCATGCGCCCATGCTTCGCCAGCGACAGCATTTTTCTCCTCCGCTGCTTAAAACAAGTGAAGGCACATTGCTTTTGCCGTGTGTGTGTGCAAAGAACGCGCTCCTTCTCATTCGTCCGGCCCACTAACTCCCACTTGCCTTCGCCAGTTTTCAAAAAATGGAATCTTTTTGTATGCGGTACATTGTGAAGTAGGGCATAAATTTGAATAAACGATATTGATACAGTGAAGAATCGCTCTCAGTACATTTGAAACTTCGAATGCAGCACAAATTACAGGCAACCACGTCGACTGGTGCTCATTGTGTACCTATAAATTTTCCACTGACAAAAAGGGAAAAGTGGGTTGGTGCTTTTGTATCCACAGGATATTGTTAGACGTACGCTTTTTTCACCTTATTTCCTCGTGCATATGAATATGTCGGTGGCAGAGATGAATAAAAATATAAAAACGTGGAGAAATGATGAGCTGGCGTAGGAGCTGGCCTCAGCGATACAAAGAAGGAAAGGGATGGCGCGGCGATGGAGGTGCTTTATATACTCGCATTTAAAATATCGATGTGAATGAATGAATGAAAAAGGAGAGAGAGAAAGAAAAGGGAGGCTTCCGAATTCATCTTGTGTGTGTATCCTTGCCGGAGTGAACGACAGACAAAATGTATAAAATATTTATGCATGAAGCCGCGGTGCTCAGATTACCATATGATTCGGTTAGTGAGCATTATTATTTCAGCTATTGTAAACTGTCTATATTTCGTACACACTCCGGTGGTGGTATGGCGGTGCGGTGGATGGAAGTGGAAACAGCATGAGACACTTACCCTCTCTCTCTCTCTGCCTACTCCCTGCTCTATTCTCCCTAAAGCTCTTTGGAAACTGTTTTGTGGTTGTCTCCAGTCAATAATATTTTCAGGAAGACGACAGATGGTTGCAAATGATAGGAATTCTGATGAGTATACGAGTCGTATGCATTTTCTCATGATGCCCGTGCCACAAACACACAGGAAAAAACAAATGAGACTGAACAACCTGACTTTGTGCAACTGAGAAAAAAATTATTGTGCGTTTAAATATTTGTTTATATAATGTAGTTCATATTCGAGGAGACGCATGCAGGTACATAATATGTATGATACGTTGGCGATAGAAAGGTAGGCTGTGGAGAAATCCCTGCTTTGCCTCAAAGAGGGCTCACGACACAACTTTCTCTGGAGATTTTCAAATATATGGAATTAAAGGGGGATTGGATGTCGTCCTTAG
>JAHZMY010003327.1:0-10193 GCA_027743915.1 Seira sanloemensis | reverse complement strand
GTTCAAACACTTATCATTTATTATTAACTATTACTTCAGAGAGTTGTTGAATCCTTATTCACCATGTTTTGGTGTCAGTAGAGGCTTCATATGTATGTGTGTATGTACTCATTTCGCCTTCCTTTCTAGATAAGGTTTGAAGAAAGGACAGAAATGATTGTTGAAAAAATGTGCATGCATGTGCAAAGAATAATGAAATTTGAAGCTAAAAAGCTCCAACTCGTTTGTTGCAGCAATGAAGTAACTGCAAAATCCATTGGAAAAACTTAAATTTTGAAGCACGGAGTTTGTCCATATTTTACAGGAATGTAACATGAAAATTACATGGTTTAAAGCATGCCCATATGAAAAAAATATTTGCTTGCAGGTGGTCATAAAAGACTGGAAAGAAATTTACTTCGACTTTAACAGTGGTTAAATGTCCGCTTTTGTTGATATGCATAACGCAAAACGTTTGTTTCCACTACAGCGACTTTGGCACACTTTTTACCAGAATTCATCAAGCTTTTGTTATGAAGATAGAAAGTCCTTCCGGTTGTTGACTTTGGCGGCGGGCACTGGTGCACATATAGTTTTGTTGCCTGCACAAGTGCTGCATGAAAACTGTGTTCTACGGTTTGTAAAACCGTTTTAGAAGGAAAGTTTTACGTTTTGCCCACTCGTTGTCAGCTAGAACCGTGCAAAATTGATAGTCTCATATAGCCCCGATCCCATCCACAGTCGGATCTCAATGTCAGAACGATTATGAAAGGAGTGAAAGGACTCATATTTTAAAAAGACCAGCACATCTACGACTTTTATCCCATTTTGTGATTTGTGATGAAAATTCCAGAAAAGAGTCGAATCCATGTACAAACTATTTAACTTCCATCGTCATCATCATATTAACTTAAAACTGCATGCTGCTTCATCCATTCATTCTCCCTAAGCTGATCTTTGGTGTGTCATGCAATGACTTACTTTTTCGAAAGTAGTATTTTAAGAACTTTTATACATTACAATAATTGTAAAGATTTTTCCAGCATTTCGCTTGGTCTCATCAATGCTCCTTGTTTGCCACTTCTCTGTATAAATGGAGGTCACCTCAAGCTTCAGAGCTCAGATCTCATTTTGCATGCTTCCGAGCATGTCGTCCGCAACAAAAAGTTATTTCAAATACCTGATCTCGACCTTTTTACAAATATTTTAATTTACCACATAATTGCATAAAAAAAGATTAATTTCTTTCAATCGACAAGAAAAATATTAAACAGGGAAAAATAATTTTATCGTTTCAGAGAATTTTAACAATGAAGACCTACATTTTAGTGTTGGTTTTGATTGCGCTGCTCGTAGCAGACGTAAACTGCCAGCAAAAGGTAAGAATTTAAAAAATCTTTAATAAACGCTAATACACATAATTATTAGTTAATTAGTGTCGCAAAAGTTGAATAGTGCATACAATCTCAATATGATATGTGTATGATTACAATAATACAGAAACGGAAGCGGGTTCGTCATGAAAGGAAAAAGGAGGTTTCTCCCAGCCCACTTCTGGAGACCGAAAACGAGCCAGAAGCTGACGTCTTTCAACTTTTGGAAAGGGATGAAGCGGCAGAGGCAGCCAGGGCCGAACTGGAAGCAAAGCTAAAGGCACTGGAAGAAGCTGAAGGAGTTGAACAGAATGAAATTGATAATGTGGAAGAGCCCATGGAAGGTATGCACTTTCGCATGTCATTTTTATTACGTTTTTTGTAAATTAAATTCATAATCTGAATCCAAATCCATTGAACCTTGCAGATCCATGTGCCAGCAAAAAGTGCGGCCCAGGACGTGAGTGCATCACCACTCCGCAGGGACTGGCAAGATGCGTGTGCATGAAAGCTTGCCCGGACGAAAGTGACTCGCGACGACGAGTTTGCAGCAATTACAATGAAACCTGGACCAGTGACTGTGAAGTGTACAGGTCGCGATGCTTGTGCGACGAGGCGTCTGACGAGTGTGCCAACCCAATTAACAAGCATCTCCATATTGACTACTACGGCGAATGTAGGGAAATGCCTGTAAGTGCATCAAAAGATGATCCTAAATGATTAACTAAAGTAATGGTAATTATAGCGTTTGTTCATGCATGTAGTCCTGCTCCAGTACGCATACACACGTACTAACGATTTATAAATACATTAATTCATGAAAATGACATTCATGTTTTATTCATGATTTATATTGAATTCCTTTACAGGAGCTCCTCTGATGGCCATGGAGCATTGTATTGCGCCCTTCTTGGACCAGTGTGATGTTGACAATGACCACAGGATTACCNTTTATATTGAATTCCTTTACAGGAGCTCCTCTGATGGCCATGGAGCATTGTATTGCGCCCTTCTTGGACCAGTGTGATGTTGACAATGACCACAGGATTACCCTGAAGGAATGGGGACATTGTCTCGAGCTTCCCACCGAAGAGCTGGAGGAAAGATGTGATGATGTGCGCAACGCACGCGAAAACGCCGCTGCCGGTGGCGCTGCAGCAGCAACTGCTGTGGAAGTGGAGGAAGAAGTTTAAAAGTTTTACAGACAATACTATATGATATACCACCACACCACAACCATGTGCCAAACTTTTACTTTTTTTGACTTTTTAAAATGTTCTTTTCCGGTTTTTCTTTCCACTAATATTTTGAAACTTTGTTAGGGAACAAATAGTTTTAGCTTGTACTTTTATGTAATATGCTTCAGAGAAAGTCTTTGTGGCTCTCTGTGATAGGTTTAAAAAGATGTCTTGGCTGGAGGATGAAGGACGCAATGATGGAAGAGATGATGGGTAAACTTTTGCAAGTTTTTGTACTTTTATGCAGAGAAAAATATGGAATGCCAAACAGCGGAAAAGGGTGAATGTCTAATGTGTATGGATAGGTGAGTTTACTAAAAACGTTTCTCAGTTTGAACACTGCCACTTGTTGAATAACTTTGTACAGCAAATAAAATAGGAAAGAGTGTAGAAATAAATTTTTTTGCTACTTTGTGTACTCATTTTTCGCACGTTCATAGATACATGTTTTTTTATTATCATATAATTTTTTTTGTCTTTACCAAAATTGACACGGAACAAGTTTTTTCTCTCCCTGCCTTCACAGGAAAATGCAACTGTACTGAAACGAGAACCGAAGCTTAGTGAATACTAAACTTAGCGAAATTAATTATAAAATCATTGAATAAACGTAACAATAAAATTTTAGCATCATTTAGAACAACTGGTTTAAATGATTTACTCAAATAGTAGCAGTATAGTATTAATAAACGAATAAATAAAGACATCGATTCTTGGTGGTTAGATTATTGGTACAATGCAAATGAATGGAATGAATTATACCAACAAAATGTCGAAACTAAAAATATATGTAGAACAAAGAGGCGACAAAAGAGTATTTTATATAGCTAATTAATTATAGACAAATACAGTAGTAGTAGTAGTAGTAATAGTAGATCACGACTTACTAGTATATATTTCTTGTGATTAACGGACAATCTTCTGGTGACCTGATTGCCCTGAACAATAATTCATTCATCATTCCATCCAAATCTAAGATTCTTACATTAAAATTTTGTCTCAATTATCAGACAATAGAATACAGTGATACTCTGAATCTAGTTTTTTTTTGTAAATTTAGTTTCGTCACTTATTTGATTTCCGTACTTCTAAACTACGTACAATAATAATTTATCTACGATCAATAATAATACACATATATAGTTAGGAATAAGACAGTGTGCAGTACTGTATATACTATAGTTTACACTACTAACGCTTATACAGATAGTACATACATTACATTATCACTATTTAGTATTAACATTACATCTCTAAATCTACAGAATAACATTTAATGAAGTAATTTGATGAGGAGGAGAGCTACAAGATGAATCAGTCCGGAAATTATTCTCAATACGGCATATGCCTAGGTTGACCTCGAGGCGTTCCTCTAGTCTTCCCACTAAAGCTACCTCCTGCAAACATTCAGCCCTTTTCAACATGTCAATCACACCAGGTCAACGGAATCTACAAAGCAAGCATCATAAGTTACAGCAAGTTCAGATTTTACCTCTGCCTCTTGCTGCTCTTGGTGGAGCACTCGAGTAAGCGTCGTACGTGTCATATGCTTCATACCCATAGTTTCCACCATAATAGTCTCCATAACCTCCATATCCACTGTACCCCCCACCGTAGTAATCGCCGTAACTTCCGTAGCCTAGCAACACATAAACAAGTCCAATGTCAGTTAAATCCTTTCAAATTTCATGATACTTTGAGTTGCAAACGTGCTAATATGCTAATCAAATTTTTTGTGAAGCTACATGTCGTGTTATTGTGAAAAAAATCATGAATCGTGTTATATCGAGATCAAAAACACAAATTAGAGCATCTATACATATTTTTAAAAAAGCAAAGTTTGAAAAAAGCAATAAGAAAAAGGCAAAATTAGGGAATTTGCACAAAAATGGCATTTTGTGAAGAAACTAATGTTCCAAAGTTTCTCGGAATTCCCAGATGATGATGTTTTAACGAATTCCACGCAACGCAACTCAAAGAATGTAAGTTAAAATAGACATACGAGCACCACTGGGCCCGTAGCCTTGGTTGTAACCTCCATATCCCGAATATCCACTGCTTCCCCAGTAATCACCACGCCCTCGACTTCCACCCCTTCCGCGAGAGGTACCACGTCCACCACGACCAACTGTCATACCCATTGTACCCCAGGCCATCATTCCTCTCGCGTTTTGTGGGGGTTGCGCTTTCTTTACGTCAACCTATTACAAGCATCAAAAATACAAATAAATTATTCCTGTTTTAAGCCGACTTTTACATAAAACATTGCTTCCACTGAAAGTAAAGCCACTTACCTCCTTTCCGTTTATCGTTTGCTTAGGTTTCTTTAAAAGTTCATGTACAATCTGCTCATTGTCGAAAGTGATGAAGCAGAAGCCTTTCCTTTGATTTTTGACCTTATCAATGGGCATCTCCACTTCCACGACCTACAAAATAATAATAAAAAAAAAACTTTTAGTACATAGACACATTATATTTTTAAAAATATAGATTGCAATATTATATCGAAAATGTCAGAATAGATTGGATGGTATATGGGTATCGTCAATTACAATTCAGTAGCAGGACTGAAGGGATCATCATTTGAAACTCAGACCCAAAATATTATAAAAACTCAAAGTGGCTTACGTTTCCAAATTGTTGAAAGTAGGACTTGATATCATCATCTGAAATTTCTTGCGTTAGCCCTCCAACAAAAATTTTCCCGTGCCTAGCCTTGGCCTTCTTTGGGTCTACCTTCTTCCCGTTTATAACGTGCTCACCTGCTGCTATCACCTATGATAAAAGATAATCATACAAAATTTTATTTTAGTTGTAAGTACTTGATATCCAATATTCAACTACGAGACAGTCATTAGTGAGATAGAAAAAGTTATAAAATGCAATATAGGACAATTTTTGTGCTTACCTTATCGAGCGTAGCCACTTCCGAAAATACAATGAAAGCAAAACCTCTTGACCTTCCGGTAGCAGGATCCATTTTCAGAGTAAGGCTTTCAATTTGTCCAAACTTGGAAAAATACTCTCTTAAATCCTCTTTAGGGTTAGAATTTTACACAACATCAAACGTGGAATAATCAGTTGCACAAGGTTGGAGAGTGGAAGTAGTACCAAAGAACGTGAGAGTGAACGAACACAGGGTTTGCAAAAATTAAAATAGCGAGAAATCATTTAGCAAAAAGTTTCATCCGCGATTCCGTCGTAAGCAATTTCATGAATTTGAATAATAATATAAAATATTGTGTATATTAGTACTTAGTAGTAGTAAATTGAATTTAAAAAGAAATATTTTACATACTTTCTGTGGTTTCCCAACTTAAACCACCAATAAAGAGCTTCCTATAATAAAAAATTGAAAACACATTTGCTGTAATATGAAAAGGTATTTGAAAGGCGACTTTGTTCAAAAATGCAAACATTAAATTAATAATAATTATTGTAAAGAATTATATATTTAGAATAATAATGGACAATTAATGAAATGTACGCTACAATTTATCATGAAATAATGGACTTGTACGTAATAATGAATTAGAATCATCTCAATGAAGTAAAGGTGTCTCTGAAATAGGACAAATCAATGCAGAAGATTGCAGCTTGAAAAAAGAAACTTGTAATTTTCTTTTTCGAAAACTATTCCATTACATTTCTTCACCATGAAAAATATGCGCAAATTACTTAACGGAGACGGATGTTTGTTTGTGGAACTTATCTCAAAAATTAACCCAAAAGCAATATCTCTCCATCTTCACGCAACCATCATCAATCAAACTTTTGTGATAAGGGAGCGATGACATGTACCATGTAGAGCACGGAAATTGACAAACTCTTGCAACTACCACCACCTACCGTTTACGAATGATTGAAACAAGTAGATCAGTTGGATGATTAAAGTCACTGATAATAATAGCGTAAAGCTTGTTATTACTAACTTACTAATATACAAGTTACAAGTCCCTACTTTCTTTGATTTTAATGGACTGAGGCTGTTGTGCCGAAAAAAAAACAATTCAACTAAAAGTAAAGTAACGTGTAAAGTAAAGTCTGCGTCTGGCGTCAAACCGGATGATAATAAAAAAATATAATAAAACTTTCGAATTTGTTTTGCCTCTAATAAAGTTTTTGGTGTCAAGAGAAATGAGAAGTAGTCAAGAGATAATAATCAGCTATTTGATTAGAGACGAGACTCAAATCATGAGACTGGAGTACTACTAATAAAAATGTGACCTCTGCCCTACCACAAAGTACATCGTTTAATGTGTTTAATGCCCTAACAATAAACTTGGGGAACTTTCAGGTGTCCATAAGGATCCAGAAGTAGAGGGTTCTTACACTGTAAGTCATGCCATTGTATGAGGTCGGATGTGTCCCTCAGGTGCCCAACAACTGAGCTCCCAAGAACCTGAAAACGGCCCAAACCAAATCACATCCATGTCAGATCCCTTTTGCTCTCCAAAATAACATGAATCATTGCCATCATACATTCTAAAAATGTTATTGAGATACTAGATACTCCTACAGACAGAGCCTCGAAGGAGGATGATTACCTCCATTAATTAATTCAAATAATGTCAAATCACAAAAAAACCAAGCAAATGTCGTTATCAATAGAAAAGTCATTTAGAAAAGAAATAAAGAAAGGTTCGTACTAAAATTAATTATTTTTGAGAAAATTTTTAACCAGTAAAATCTGTCTTCTCAGATCTGAGAGAGTGAGTGAGTGAAACCCAACCGTTTCCAACTTGGCAAGTGATGGACTTTAAATGGAACAAGATGGAAACTTTGGCATTCGGAAACGACCAAAGGAGACGAAATCAAGCAACAACGGTAGACACAGCTTTCAGGACAGTAAAAGTCTACTATCAACAACGAACGAACGACTGTGAAAATGTAGTAGCATGAAAAAGATGGGTCTTCAATCATCATCATTAAATCTGTGTATGACTGGGACAAATACAACAACAACAATAATCAAAGAACTGCAATTAAAGTATTGCTTGAACTTGTCATTAAACTATTTGACTCCAAAGATTGGCGGCAGAATTACAACTAGTTGTTTGCATTTTTTAAAAATTAATGAACAGTAGTAAAAATGAGCCGAGTATTTCCTAAACCTATAATTCATCATCATATAGGAAATTGATAACCAAACTTTTGATTATCACTCTATATAAGGGTCTAAAATCGCGTATGGACTTACTGGTCAGCGTTCCCACCCCCCGACGCCGAATTGTCCGCTGAATGTTCCATATCCTGATTCCCGTCTCTCCCGTCATCGTGACCGTCACCGTTTGCACCAGTGTTGTCCGAGCCGGATGCTCCTTGCATCGAGTCGTCTTGATTCATGGCTGAAAGGTCACCGTCCGCACCCATAACCATATCTTCGTCACCTTCGTTGTGGTGTAATTCAACTTCGTCTGATGCAAAGCCTCCGTTGGTAATGTCTTCAGAGAAATCTTGACCACCAGACATTATTATTACGGTGATTAATTTTTAAAAGAAATTCACTACTGTGACTGCCACCAGGACGTGGAATAACACAATAATGGCTACGTGTTTTTTTCTAGTTTGTTCGGGTAGGATACAATATACAATACACAAAAATATTAAATATCAAAGATTTTTGTTGGTTGTATTTTGAAAAAAAAAACAGAGAGAAGTAAAAAAGTATGAAATAAAATATTAAGATTAAGAACTTACTAATGAATTATATTATTTATAATTTTATAATCCGAATATTTTGTTGCAATAATAATATTTAGAGAGGAAAGGAGAAATTAAGGACGAAAAAAGTGGCGGAGTAATGCGATCGAAATGACGCCGTCTGTCTTCTTTCTTTTGGTGTGATGGAGCTGCTGTTCCTCACTTTGCTGCGTGCTCGGTCTTTGCTCGTTCATCGTCCGGTAAATTCCCCTATCCTTCTCGTGTCAAGCTATGCGTTCGATTGATGCTCTTTTCAACGTAGAATGCAGCTTTCGCTTGTGCTGGTTACCACTGGTTGGTTCTTCAGCCTGAAGAGACGAAGAAAGGTTGCGTAATCTACATAATAGTACTTTTACTGGGAAGAGAGCACTAGAAACTTATTACAGCTACGCCTTCAGCTCACATTACCAGGAACGACACTACTGCGTGCTCAGCTCTCCTACTGTCAATGCCGGTTAGATGGGGAGGCAAGCCGGCGCAAAGTGTTGCAAGCATTTTCCTCGTCCCTTGCTACTGATGCGGCTTTCTTTTGGCGTGCTTCTGGACCACATCAACGCAAGAGAAATGCTACCTGCCGTTACAGTACTCGTCGCAATTAGCTGAATGAATGTAGCACTGGGAAATGTTGAGTAGATTAATCTATTCTATTTATATATGAAAAAATGCCAATATTCCTTGGGTCCAAGTCCAGGGCTGAGCAGAGTTGGGAAAAAGTTTTCATTCATACTAAATACTATGGGATCTATGAAGATTGTTCATGATGATTGTCCAAGAATAAACCTTTTATTAATTTTATGTCTATTATGCGAAAAGTTTATTTGGCTTGTTGAGATAAATTATTCCACAATATCCCGGGTACAAGCAATTAGTGCGCCCTTGACTAGCAGTATGATGGAAAGTGGATTCGCATATCCATCTGCAGATTATTTAATTTATGACATTTTGGCGGTAGCTAGTTATGATGGACGTATTTAAATAATAAAATTAAGATTAGCTGAATAAATCAGTTGCCCCTGTGTGCGGGGGTTCACGAATGCTTCAGGTTTTTGGGTGGTAGTACTTCTTACTTACCTAACGTATCTATGTACATATTATATTGAGGTATTTAGCCTCGTTCTGCTACCGCTCCTTCATTACATTATTACCGGTTTATGCGTGTGAATGAGAGAACGCGAACTTTGCAGAGTGTGAGTCTGCTCGCTCTCACACACGTCACGTAAAAGATGAATGACTTTCGACTCTGATATGACGTAACATGAATTGAAGTCGAGTTATTTTTCTGGTGTGGAGCTAGGTAGTGCCAGTGGCCATGATAAATCAAATGGGATGAACAATGAGCATCACACCAAAAGAACATCTCTCTCGTCCATCCATCTACCAAGAGTTCATGTAGGTTTTAGCTGCACAATAGAAAGAAACAAAGTCCTTTATGGCTGGACTGGGACGCGAGGAGGAGAAGGATTTGTGACAATGTCCAGAACAACGAAACAAGCATGTTTATCCCGGCATCAAATTAAGCCACCTATTTTTATATTCATCTAATTAGCACATGATGCTACAGTTTGTTTTACTCATACAAACAAATCAAGCCAATGATTCAAAACCACGCTTTTATACTTGTTCACAATTCACAACCCAGTTTTGTGGGAAATGGTTCCTCCAAACATCATCCATGAATGTATTTTTGAAACTTAACATGGTATTAATTTATTTAAAATTAAAGCCGATAGAATCAACATAATTTTTACACCTTGAATACAAATCCATAAATATTTAAGATCCACAGAATTTTTGGTACCAAAGTTTTTGGAGTAAACTGAAGGTTTATGAAAAAGGTTTAACGCAAAGTAGTAATTAAAGTTTTGTACTGCTCGATATATTGCGCTTCAGAAGACAGTGT
>JAHZMY010003326.1:0-20908 GCA_027743915.1 Seira sanloemensis | reverse complement strand
AAATTTGGCTGGTCTGATGGGTTCACCTTTTTTAATAGTCCCGCCAAAATGTTTAGCGTCAGCGGCTGGTCGTAAATCGTCCAATCTTCCGCTGCCAAATCCACCAAGGCCGGTGGAATCTCCAATTTGTCGTCTGCAACAGCACAACACTCCTCCCTCACTTCTTGATTTAGGTTCGACATGACCTCGGTATAGCTTTCAAAAACGGTACCAGCACTAAAACTGCTTTGTTTGATGCTTTTCAGAGACGTTTAGTCGGCAAAAGCTAGAGAAGAACTGAGAGCGTGGCACACTCGCGTGGCCCTTTTATATCCTCTACCAGACACAAAAGTGGGTAAACACATCCAAGATGACATAATATTCCTCCTAAAAATTCTGTACTCTGTCTGTGGTTCATATCATTAGTAACAATATGTGATAAATTACATGTAAAGTTTCTTTGGAAATAAAACAGAGGCAAGATACTCCCTGTACAAGCTACATTTATTCATTTTTCAAAAATAATATTATATACGACATAAAGTGCTAGAATCATGACAATAAAAACTCTGTAACAAGGTCTTTTTAAAACTCTGTCTGCAAAACTCGAACATGTTTCTTCAATTGGGCGCGACAATCCTCTGTTATCTGTAAGAAAACGTACATTATTAGCGTCAAAACGTTTCGATATCTTCTTATTTATGAACCACAAACTTGTATACTTACCTTAGTGAATGGAAAATGCAGTGTAGTGAGGTTTGGTAGTTTTAAAAACCCGTGCGTTGCAGACAAATCAGACAGAGTGGTTCCCTCCGCAAAGCAAACATCTTTGGCGTCAAACACAAAGCGTTGTAGTTTTTTCAGGTTGCGAATCGTCCGGCGTTCAGCGTCTGCACTTCCGACAAAAATAATTCCGGGTATTTCCCCTCCCACAAATGTGTCGTCATCCCAAACGTTGCATGTCGTAGAGGCGCAGGTAACAGTCAAGGCTTGCAAGTTTGGCCAGCTCTTAAATACTCCCGGAATGGATGACTTTGCAGACGCCATCTTCAGTTGACTTAGATTTGGCATACAAATAGCCAGCAGCTCAATGTTTGCTTCGGTTAGAATGTTGCGCGTATTGGTGTACTCAAAGTAGCAAACAGATGGAAAATATAACGCCTTCAAAATGGTGGAAAACTTGTCACGCGACGTTAGATAAAATTCCCGTTGATTTTCCAGTCGTCCGCCAATGGTTCGATTGTCAAGATTCAGTTGAACAGGGCAAAAATCCATTTGTATTATGATGCTAGCCAATTTGTCTGCCTGAAACTCGAGCAGGGCATACATGGCGCTGTAAATACCAGCGTAAGAGGTGTACCGAAGCAGTTTCGGAAATGCCAATTTGATCCCATTCATTGTAGAAAAATCATAGTCTTCCTCTTCTTGATCCGCTCCGCTTGCGGGATAGATCCCGCTGATCCAAAGAAAGTTATGGCGGTAGTCTTCAATCTCATAAAACATTATCGGCTTGTGTTGCAAGCAGTGAATCGGGCAGGGATTTCTCAAGTGAGCCATCCAGTGACAAATGGCAAAGTTGCAACTTTGCATCGCTCACGCTCGACGTATAGCGCGAGATTCCTTCACCCTCAATTTGAAACTTGATAATGTCCAAAACGGGAGCAGGACTTTGTTCTCTCCGAATACTTTTGATGCTAGCAAGTAGATCGGTAGCGCCAAACTCAATATGACGGGTTGGTAGAGACACACAGACTGATTTCAGGTTTGGAATACAGCGAAAAAGAGGCATCCACCTGTTGTTTTCCCAACAGTTACCAGCAACAATTTCTAATCGCCTCACACCAAGATTTACATGAAGATCACCATATGGGAACGCTCCAAATGTGGGCCCGTGGAGGACTAGATAGTCAAGGCAAACTCCATTTTGCAATACAGCTCGAACCACTTGCTCCAGGCTTGCATTAGCAAGAAACAGATACTTTGCGGTGGGCAAAATTTGTTTGAAAATGGCGGAATCCGTTGAAGTCACTTGTGCATCAATCGCGTAATTTCTGAATGGGAAGCAACTGAGTAAAGAAGGGCCATTTGGATGACTGTGCATTTCCATTAGCTCATTGGTGTTATCCTGGCCAATACGCAGTGCTACTTTTTGTCTCCAAAATTTTGTTGAACGGATACGCCATTCTTTTGAGACTAGTCTGGCCGACCTCAAAACGGGTACAGGACACAACTTGAGCACTTGATCCAGAATCTGCGAGTACGACATAGAATGAGCACGACGAACGAGTTGAGAACCACATAGATGATGTATGGTTAAAATATTTTTGCTTACGTGACTCGACCTATAAGGATTCCAGGTTTCCATTTTGTTTGTGATCGAAATGAGACACCGACACACCTTATCTTTATAACTACGGAGCTAATATGATTTTGACGTGCAACCACCTTCAATGCTGGGTGAGAACTAAACAATGTAATGGAAATGCAAAAGTAAAAACTAGGCGCTGGGAATTTTTTTAAATTAAACTACAAAAAGTCAACATAATGTAAAAACAGCATAGTAACTCTTTATTCTATTAAAAATTCATTTGACAATAGTATCAGAGGTACCAATTCAAGACAACATGATACATTATTACATTTCAAAACTCATCAAGTCATCCACCACCAGACATTCTCTTCTTAATTTGTAACTATGTTCTGATAATATACACAGACTTTATGTTAGTTCAGGTCACACAAAGTAATGAAGTTCATACGGTCAAATTAATTAAAAAATACAAGACATAATAAAACGGCATCAATCAGGTCGACTTGGTCGACATTCTTGCTCTAGTCCACACGAGTGTTATATGGTAGCTTTAAAACTCGGACATGCTTCTTAAGTTTTGTGTAGCAGCTTGAGGATAACTGTTGAAAGAATCAAATATTGATTTAGAATGTTCATTGTGCAAATATATAGCTTGATTACGATTATGGTTACCTTTGACAGTGGAAACTCTAGGTGATGTAGGACAGGTAATAGCAAAAATCCATTCGTGACCACCTTCTGAGTAAAAGTAAATCTCCCGCCGCTAGCGTAAACGTCCAACATTGTGAATCGCCGAAGATCCTTTAGCAGTCGAATACTTGGAGAGGCATCAGAGGATTCGCCATTTCCAATGTCTTCATCTTTGGATCCAATAATAGCTTCGTCAGTCCAGCCGTTACCTTTCACACAAGTGTCATGCACAGTCAGGCTTTGCAGGTTGGGCCAATTTTTGTAGACGATACCAATGGTGGAAGCAGACAGTGGCATCTTGAGATGAACAACTCCTGGCATACTAAGCGTTAGCAGCTCCAAGGCACTTGAGGTAAAGATGTTATATTGGTTCTGGTATTCAAACGTCGTAACAGTAGAAAAAGCAAGACCGCTCATTAGCTGCTTAAAGCAATCATGTGATGTCATAACTCGTTCAAAGAAATAAGCCTGTTGCCTTTCCTCATTCTCCATAAACAACGTCTGCATGTCAATCAAAATCTTTTCCAGATTTGGAGCAGAGATAGTGCGCAGGAAATACATGGCGTTAAAAATACCAGCCTTTCCGTAGTGTATTTTGAGTTGGGGTAATAATTCCTTCTGCTCCCACCAACGCACCGATTTGTACTTTGGCTCGCCAAAATCCCATTCATGTTGGGAGCTGTCGAGGATCCAGCTCACATGATGTTGAAAATCTTCTAGTTCCACAATTTGGCGTTGTTGACGAAGGATGGTGGAAACGACAACAGGAAAGACAAATCCATCCTTTGAAAGGGAAAGGCTGCGCAGGCAAAGTCGACACTTTTCAAGAAGGGCTGAGAATTGAGATATTCCATCTCCGTTGACCCTAAACGACTTGATATTGAGACACTGAGGATTTTGGCGACGCAGAGCTTTTATATCGTTCAAGATATCAGTCACGCAAAACTGAAGCATTGGATAGGGAGCTTCTAGCCAAATTGTGTCCAAGTTTATGGCAGCGTGTAGTATAGGTCTCCATGCGGTCGCGTGCCAGGACGGCGGTTCAATAATATCCAGTCGCTTTAGGCTTGCACATTGAATGCGGTTAAGCTCATCGCGTTCTGCTTCTCCTTCTCGATTGTTCTGAATCAGATCAAGAGAGGCGTCCGGAGTAGCCAACTGTAGGTGCCTGAGTCTGGTAGCTTTTGGTAAAACATGATTTACAACGTCCAAAATGCGCACCTCGAAAACGTTCAAGAACCTTACAGAGGGCCAAATGTGATCCATGATTGGCGCAACGGATGTAATTAGTGAACTATCCAAGTCATATCTCTCATATGGATACTGTCGCAGCTGGTAAGCGTCATTCTCCTCGTTGTACATTTTTGAAAACGTGTCAGTACTTAGCCACTCTATAGAATCTTCTTCAGGCGTTAGCCTTAACGTCGCAACTCTTCGCCAGTATTTTTTTGACCGAGATTCCCATCGCTTGGACACCATGCGCACGGCATAAAGCGTGTCGTACGAACAAAATTTAAAAACCAGCTCCAATATCTGCAATGTCAATTCACAAACGATTAAGTACAGACCAGCAAACGTTAGATCTCATTGGTTAAATATTTAAAATATAATATAAGATATTACAACGTTACCTCCTCAGACGCATACGGGTTCCAAGGTCGACTCATTATTCAACAAATAATCCTATTGGTCACCAACGCTGAGTGTGAATTAAAGCCTTTTACAAAAACTACCAGAAACGGTAACAACTTTGTAATCAATCGGGAGTGCAATATTAAGAGATGTTACAAGTTTGGAGTCTTGCAAGTTACTAAGAGCTTTTTTTCTTTCGTGACGAGTTATACTGTTTTTTTCTCTGAAAAAAACTAACATATATGATTGACAAGACGTAAAAAAATCAAACTTCTCCCAGGACCGATCAAGCTTTGAAAATGCTAATCTTGTACCATGTATTGTAGCGTTGTATTTGGAGGATACATACTATTAAGCAAACCTGTCACAGCGCATTTTTATAGTCTAAAAGCAATAGACTACGCAAGTTTATACCTCCTTTCCTGGCGGACGGCATATATTCCAGCAGCATCACACCTCTCATAACGACACCCTAGTGAAATCAATCCGTACTTACAAACTTGTATTTTGTAGAACAGTTTCGTACTCCAGCATAACGAATAAGCTCGACTAAGTAGGGATCAAATTGACTAGTGGAATCAATATGGCAACAATTTCGTACTCCAGCAGAACGAATAAATTTACTAAGTAGGGATCGAATTGGCAGACCGAATCAATCTAACAACAGTTTTGTACTCCAGCAGAATGAAAAAACTCAAATTATTAGAGATTGAATCGTCAGACCGAATCAATATGGCAACAGTTTTGTACTACAACAGAACGAATAAACTCGAATTATTAGAGATCGAATTGGCAGACCGAATCAATATGGCAACCATTTTGTACTCCAACACATCGAATAAATTTGATTATGTAGAGATCGAATTGGCAGACTGAATCAATATAGCAACAGTTTTGTACTCCAGCAAAACGAATAAATTCGATTAAGTAGGGATCGAATCGAGAGACCGAATCAATATGGCAACAGTTTTGTACTCCAGCAGAACGAATAAATTCGATTAAGTAGGGATCGAATCGAGAGACCGAATCAATATGGCAACAATTTTGCACTCCGGCAGAATGAATAAATTCAATTAAGTAGGGATCGAATCGAGAGACCGAATCAATATGGCAACAGTAAAGCACTCCAGCAGAACGAATAAACTCGAATTATTAGGAATCGAGTTGGCAGACCGAATCAATATGGCAACAAATTTGTACTCCAGCAGAACGAATAAACTCGACTAAGAAGGGATCGAATTGACTAGTCGAATCAATATGGCAACAATTTCGTACTCCAGCAGAACGAATAAACTCGACTTAGTAGGGATCGAATTGACTAGTCGAATCAATATGGCAACAGTTTTGTACTCCAGCAGAACGAATGAACTCGAATTATTAGAGATCGAATTGTCAGACCGAATCAATATGGCACCAGTTTTGTACTACAACAGAACGAATAAACTCGAATTAATAGAGATCGAATAGGCAGACCGAATCAATATAGCAACAGTTTTGTACACCCACACAACGAATAAATTCGATTATGTAGGGATCGAATAGGCAGACCGAATCAATGTGGCAACAGTTTTGTACTCCAGCAGAACGAATGAACTCAAATTATCAGAGATCGAATTGTCAGACCGAATCAATATGGCAACAGTTTTGTACTACAACAGAACGAATAAACTCGAATTATTAGAGATCGAATTGGCAGACCGAATCAATATGGCAACAGTTTTGTACACCCACACAACGAATAAATTCGATTATGTAGGGATCGAATTGGCAGACCGAATCAATATAGCAACAGTTTTGTACTCCAGCAGAACGAATAAATTCGATTAAGTAGGGATCGAATTGGCAGACCGAATCAATGTGGCAACAGTTTTGTACTCCAGCAGAACGAATAAACTCGAATGATTAGGGATCGAATTGTCAGACCGAATCAATATGGCAACAGTTTTTTACTCCAGCAGAACGAATAAATTCGATTAAGTAGGGATCGAATGGTCAAACCGAATTAATATGGCAACAATCTTGCACTCCAGCAGAACGAATAAACTCGATCATTGGGGGATAAAATTGTCAGAGCGAATCAATATGGCAACCCTTTTGTACTCCAGCACGTCGAATAAACTCGATTAAGTAGGGATCGAATTGTCAAACCGAATCAATATGGCAACAAATTTGTACTCCAGCAGAACGAATAAACTCGACTAAGAAGGGATCGAATTGCCAGACCGAATCAATATGGCAACCATTTTGTACTCCAGCACATCGAATAAATTTGATTAAGTAGAGACCGAATTGGCAGACCGAATCAATATAGCAACAGTTTTGTACTCCAACAGAACGAATAAATTTGATTACGTAGGGATCGAATTGGCAGACCGAACAAAAAGGCAGCAGTTTTGTGCATCAAGACGACGAATAGACTCGATAAAGAAGGGCTCGAATTGACTCGGTTGCCAGGTTAGGTTAGCTTGCTGGCAGATTGTGCTCCTAGAAGGTGATTTAACGCGAGCAAACAGGGGTCCAACTGGCATAGTAAAAGAAAACGGCATTAGTTTTGAACGATCAACTCTGATAAACCCGTTGGGGCTAACGAGGTGGCACTAGCAAACCGTATAGAAAATGCAGTTTCATGCTCCCTGTAGACGAACAAACTAGCTCAGATCGAGGTCAAATTGACCAACCGATTCAAAACGGGTCCAGTTTTATGCTTCCAGGTGACGAACCAGTTCGAGCTAAAGTGAGCCGTAAGTGCAGACCGAATGAATAGGTTACATTTCCTATAAGAGTTTTGTGATTCCGAATGACAAACTAGTTTGATTTAATATGGACCGAATAAAAGCTACAGCAGTTTCTTAATCTCTAGAGGACGAGCCGGCCTGCGTACACCTGTGCCGAATAAATATATCGATTGCTAATGATGAAACAAACAAAAAAGATTACTTCATAGGTCAAATTGGCTGGCCAAACAAACATGACAACACAGAAAAAACTGCAGTTTCGACACAATAATCGTCTCATAGCATTTCAGTATTAGTTTCCAATTTATTTTAGCAAATTACCCCTACAACATACAACGTATTTATTATTAATATTACTCTACTAGCTACTAGAGTAATTACTAAAGTAAAACAAATAAACAGTCAAAGTAAGTTGAATTAAAAAAAACGTTCGTAAAAATAGTAACAAGTTTTGAAATATTATAAAGGTATGCAACATTAGTGCAATAAATAGTGTCAACTTACATTTACAAAGTAAACTCTAACGTTCGTACCATTGGCTTGTACAGTGTCGGTTAAAGTTTTAAGCATTACTGCTGTGGTGCGGCAGCTTCTTCCTCACGCAGCCCTGATAATGAGTCGAGGTGGGACAGGAACATTTTGTGAAGAACATTTTCAATCAACACAGTCTCCGTTTCGGTTTCTTGGAATGTGGGGTAAAATCCTTCCAGCTCCACCAGCACGAGCTCAATATGTCGTTCCGGTAATTCAAATTGATATAGAGTTTGATAAACTTCCTTGTACCTCCGAATCATGCAAAGCTTCTCTGGGACGTTAAACAGTGTGTAGGCGTAGTTGGGCAACGGCATCAGTGGAAGTAATACAATGGTGTGTTTGCAGTTTTCGTCTGCAGACATCATCGGATACAATAGTGCCATGTTTTCAATACTGTAAAGCTCCTGCTCCAAACTGTGATGCAGTCCGCTTCTAACTAGCGCCAACAATTGACGGCTTCCGCTGCACTTTTCCTTCAGCGTGTTAATAAGCTGAGTCATACCCGAGTCTCGAATGAGTTGGGTATATTCCAGTACACGTCGAACAAACTCGTTTGCCGTCATTGGAACAATGGCCTTTTGTCTCCGTAATACGGTGGTGAACGCAGTGTCGCCAATAATGCGCTCAGACGCTCGGGTAACGCACTTTACAAAGACTTTTTTGATAAAGTCAAACTCCTCATTCTCGTTGTCGTCGTTAAGTTTTAGTGCAAACTGAAATTTAATAAGCCTCTGCTGCGCGCACTTGTCGAGGACACGGTCCCAATGTGCCATCGGTATGAGGTCATACCGCAGCGGGTTTGCAAGTCGCAGTTCTGGCTGTCCGCCGCTAGAGTACACCTCAACAATGTTTGTAAACTTGAGCCCCACCAGCAAGTCCTTGCTATTAAGAAACGTCTGGGATCGCAGCGCGAGCACCTGGCTGAATTTCGTCTTTGCAAACCTGTCCTTTTCCGCTTTGGTGTCAAACGATCCGTACGCAAAGTAGGATAGAAGCGCTTCGCAAATCACTGCCAGTCCATGAGTATCTATGGATATAGATTTAGAAAGAAAGTTAAAACTTTTTAATAGATGTTAATTTGGTTGTAACAAATATAAATGGTAAATGTACTTACTTATGGAGACCATGTAGCGTCGATTATACTCCACTACACGCAACCAGTCGCTCAGTATAGCTGAAAAAGTATTGACAATTGGCACAACTGTGTGGTTGAGGTGCTCGTTCCAGTCGGCAAAGTTAACCCGGCAGATAACTTGTTCCACACTTGGCCCGTAAAGACGATTAAACACCCTGACAAGTTCCCTCATCTTTGCCTTGCTTGGGTCGGTACATGCAAAAATGACTTCAATCCTCGCTTCCAGGAATCCATGTCTTTGCATTTGCTCCGTCGAAAACCGCATGGCTTTTAAATGACCCAAGAGCGTAGATAGTTGCAGTCGACGGCTTTCTTCAATGATGGCTGCAAGTCTTGGCGATGCAAAAGGAGCAGGATTGTTGCGATGGAATCGCCTACAGAGAAACGAGTACGCTTTTGCTTCCACGGCTATTATTGTGTCATCTAACCCGCCATCGGATAGCCTCTGGTTTTCGTTGGTGAGGTCTGTAAACTTGAAATTGCCTGCTCCCGCCCCCGTAAAACCCGGAAAGTAGGGGTAAGTGTGCTTTACCCTAAAGAGTTGATCTTCCAGCAATTGGCGCTGCCATAGCAAAACTTGTCCATCTTCTTGAAAGTCTCGTGCGAGATGAACAATACATAAATCTGCCTTTTCAAGGTCGAATGAGCACAAATCTCGAATTCCTCTATGAATGTCTGCATTGTGGCCAAAGTCAGACCACACAAATAGCACGTTATGGTTCGGAGATTGGCGAGAAAGAATCTCCAAAAATTTATTACGAAAATGTTCACCAAACTTTGTCAAATCGTTGGAAAACAATACCAGGTTTGAGGCTGAACTTTTGCATAGACACGTGTTGTTTGATGCGCGTACCCAGGTTTTGTATTCCGAACAGCAACGTTCTCCCCAGTGATTAAAAGTTTCAGAGGTGGTGTCCAGCGCGTGTATGGCGTAGTCGACTGCTTCAATGTAGGCCGCAATGGCGTACCGGTAGTCAATGCGGCCAAATCTTTCAGCACCTCCATTTCTTCTTTGATTCTCTTCATCATCTTGCTCCAGGTAATCATCAGCCTCTTCAACTACTTCTCCCATGGCTTCTTGCTCGCTTTGGACATGGTCTGGAGAGTTTTGCTCGCCTTGAAGAATAGGTTCTTTTAAAACCAACACGTTCAAGTATGGCTTATGACTAAAGGTGACCTTGGCAGCATATTTGTATTCCTTAAGAAGGGCCAAACCGCGAAATTGTCTGTAATGCACTTGACTAAACACGACGCGATCACAAACTCGAACTTGCGCAGCACCTTTCATCACGCCGAGGTCCAGTCCGGCCACAACGTAGCCGTCAAAGACGCCTTTTGATTTCAGCGACATGGTACTTCAGCACGACCAATGATTGATTCCTACAGAGAGTACAATTTGATTGCCATACCGAGTTTACAAAACACTCAAGAGAAACTTTGTCACAACTCGTTTTTATGATTGATCTTACCAACTGGAGCTTTGTGAACAGCAGCACGGGATATGCTTCCGACACCAGTTCAAAAGCAAGACGGCGGAGATGATCTTGTAAGGATGGCTTTACAGGTAAACTTTTTGACCCCAAAACACTGTTTATCAATATGAACAGCTTTCCTTTCGTATTTTTCAGAAATAGTTCTCTCTTCTTTCTAACGAATTTCCTTTGCACGTGGAGAGAGCAGGACAAGAGCTCCTTCTCAAACAACTTCAAGCGTAAGACTAAGGATATAAACTTGTTTGCACGCCTTTATACTTGTCATTCTTGTAATTTTTATAAGCGATGAGCGCTGTAGATATACTGGAACGGATGCATCATTACGCTTTTAGGAAAAAGCTTTTTATTTAGAACAGCGCAGAGGATGCTTCTTACACAAGTTCAAGAGCAAGACTGAGAACAAGCTTTTCTCTGGAGTACTTTATATAGGTCCCCTTTTTGCCAAAATACACTCCTAGGACAGCACAACTTTACATGCAGACTTTGAGGAAACATCTGAAAAGGCATAAAGTTCCTAGTACCTTTCCCAAAAAATCCCAAAGACGCACTGACCAAAAACCTAGGCTTGGCTAACTTTATATAAAGCTGTTGCGAGCGTTCAGCTATAGATCCCTGTTAACTTTACATGTTGGCCTTGGCCTTACAAATTTATTATCTACTCTACTACAAGCCTAATTTGTGCATTGAACGATATAGCGCTTTCCCTGACAAATGGGTAAAACATAGATGCTCTGGATGTGGAAAGATTAAAACGCCATGTGTAAACTCTGTAGCAGGTAAAGTTTAAGCAAGCTTTGTAACAAAGTAAGCCTATTTATTTTTCGAAAGATAATCATGTTTGCAGGGCATTGTATAATCAACAGTTGATCGTAATACATAGACTACAACAAGAAGGGAAACGATTCACTCAATTCCCAGAAACAATGGGCCTAAAGTCATCCCTTGTACACATTTTAGGACATAATCGTTACAAAGAAACTAGGACAATAACCGGTATAAAAACAGACACAACACAAAAAAAATTTGATTTACAAAGTAAAAAACAACTTCCAATTAATTTCAGCCACCCACTAGAGCAGTAAGCTAAAGACTCTAGAAAACACTCAGATGGTTCTGCTTACGTACTCTTTAACCCAATTATACTGCTCCATTGGACAAAGGAAGAACGCGTTGTCATTTTCGTCCAAACAGGCCCTGAACCAGTTTTTGTAGCTCTGAATTGGCCATTTGGCGAGAATGTCCAATTCTAAAAGTCGTCCAAAGCAGACATCAAGGTTGTACTCGTAGCAGCACAATGAATGAAAGATGGCAATGGCCGTTTCTCGAACAAAGATGCAATCGGCTTCAAAAGCAGGCAGCTTGCAGATTAACAGGTTGCCAAAGTGGTTGCAAATTTCATCAAGGTAGGGCACGGCAAACTTAAAGAATGCAAGCTTGATTTCTTCTGCGCTCTTTATAGTGACAATCTGCAGGAAAACGATAGTAATTTAAGACAAAGCAATGGATATATATCTATATATTGGCGCAAATATTTTGATTTACCTACCAGTTTAGTTTCCAGAAGAGATTCCCACAACGACGTGCGCAAATATTTATTCGAATCCGTTGAATTCTCGACAATAGCAGGCTGGTAAAAAAGCCAGTTGCAAATCAGCCTCCATTCGTCATCGGTAAACGTTCGGTGTTTAAAGTTTGCGTTCGGCCCGATCCTTACATCATACTGCCGAGTTGCGAATGCGTCATCGCCTCCATTACACACAATCAATGGCACACACGGCTTCACGGCTCGCGCGTAGTATTTTTCCGTCAATACATTTTTCAACTCCAGCGAGGTCGTGTTTTTCTAAAACAGAAGCAAACCAAATATTTGTAAACTCTATTGCATGAGACGCATTGATGTGCAACAAACAGGTCTAAAGTTGTAAACAAAAAACTTACCATGCAGCGATCATCCTTTTCCATTGTACAATCATCAATGCTCTCAACAGTTTCACGCTCTTGTCGTTCAACTATGGTCAGGGATGTTTCGCTGGCCGTCCCCGGAATTTCTGTTAATGTGATCAATAGTGGCAACTGAGAACCAGAGCACGGAAACGTACGTCCAAGATTTAGCTCCATTCTCCCACGTTCGAGACAGGCGGCTACGTTTGGCCATAGGCAGCAGAGCGTTGTACGAGTAACGTCTTCACCTGCCGCACACGACAATTTTTGAAAGAGTTCTTGAGCCGTTTGTTGTCTCCAGCGGCAAGGCTTCAAAACAGTCGCAATTTGGTGAACCAGTTCTCCCTGCTCTGCACCTTTTGCCGAGTTTGAATGGTTTACATCCAGGCTAGGGTCACCCTGATGATCATCAGTGTGCAGAGTCGATGGCGTTTTGGTCGGTCGGATCTGTATTTTGCTTGATACTGCATGCACTAACCTAGGGCATGTCTGTAGTCGCTTGCGCGGCTTGTTAATTTTCTTTTTTTCGTTACGGTATCGCTCACTTAGCTGTTGGGGACTTTTTGTTTGGAGCTGGTAAGAAACAACAAAAATGCTATGAAAACAGTGACTATTGTGGTATTTTTCAAGTTTTAGTATTACAACCTACCTCGGGATGTGATGATCGTATAGCCTTCCAACATTTTGGCTTTCCTGGGTGATCAATTTCGTACTTGGTCACCATTTGATTAAAGACTTCTTGAAGTCTAGCTGAGAAAGGACTTGCTTTTTGCTTTTCGCTCGCCATGTTAAAGAAAGAATATTTACAGGGACGAGAACAAACGCTCAGCGAACCGTTTACAAGCAACTGCCCTCACCAAGCGCTAAATAAAGACTGACAAAATGACAAAGGTTACTCTTATTCTTATAACTAATTACAAGTTCAGACGTCCTAAGAATGAATCCGGCAGCTTGCTTTCACGTCGGCGGAGCAGCACACACTAACACTTGGAAGTAAGTGCACTTTGTATATATGTTCTCAAAGCTAGTTCTCAAAAGTAATAAAACTTTGCTTAGCTTTGCAGACGTGTAAACGTATAGCAGGCATGTAAAATCCACTACAGGCGCCCTTTTATACACAAATTTTTAAAAGGTCGGCATGAGTAACCATGCAAATAACTTTTGGATTTTCCGACAGTAAATCTGGTAACGTCATTAGCAGCTACGGTTAGGACTGAAAAGGCCATGATCAAACTTCCTTCAAGCAACGAGATGAAATCAGCAATATCTTTCGCCAATATAGATTCGAGCAAATCCGAAATGGATATATATAACAACCAAAAGAACAACATCAAATTTTCAAGACGAACGTCCTAAAATAGGCCCACGCTTGTTCCAAGCTTGTTAACGCATTATAATAGCAGCACCAAAACCATCTAGTGGCGTAAATTCACTCGGTCCTTAATTGTTGAAAGTAAAAATGGCAAAAAATGGCTGTAAATAAATATCACCGTAAACGAATTTCAAAATAATTGATATGTCAAACGAATAAAAGCAGCAGCTCTAATAACATCAGTGTGTACGAAACCACTCAGACACAAAAAAATCGAACAAAATAAGCGAATAAAACTGCAGCGCCAGACTCGTCAATCATTACGAAAGCACTCGACAACAATCTGCTCGAAGCAAAGGAACGGATGAAAACTGCAGCTCCAATCACATCAGTGATTACGATTCTACTCGAAAACAAAATGGTCAAAGCAAATGAACGAACGAAATTTGCAGCTCTAAGCATCTAAGTCTGTACGAATCCACTCGTTAACAAAATGGTCGAATCTTAGAAACGAATGAAAACGGCGAGAAAAAACGTATGCTAATGTAAATCCACTCGACACCGGAATGGTCGAATTACACGAACGTATGATAACGGCGAGAATATGCATATGCCAATGCGAATCCACTCGACAACGGAATGGTCGAATTATACAAACGAATGAAAACGGCGGAAAAATAACATTTGGCAATGCGAATCCACTCGATAACAAAATGGTCGAATCTTACGATCGAATGAAAACGGCCGAAAAATAACATTTGGCAATGCGAATTCACTCGACAACAAAATGGTCGCATCTTACGAACGAATGAAAACGGCCGAAAAAAAACATTTGCCATTGCGAATCCACTCGACAACAGAATGGTCGAATTTTACGAACGAATGAAAACGGCCGAAAAAATAACATTTGCCATGGCGAATCCACTCGACAACAGAATGGTCGAACCTTACGAACTAATGAAAACGGCGGAAAAATACCATGCCAATGCGAATCCACTCAACAACAAAATGGTCAAAGATAATGAACGAATGAAAACAGCACCCAAAAATGTCAATCGACACGAAACAATTTGAATGAAACGAAATTACCGAATGAAATTGGCAGCATTAACCCACGAAACCTTTCGACCGCAAAATGACCGAATCCGGCACACGATTAAAACCTGCCCTGACTCAACATTAACATTAACTAACGTCATCAAGGTTACCGAACGAATAAAATGAGCACAAATACTAATGTGTAGTGGCGGCGCTCTTGTACTCGCCGGTTCTTTGGAAGACTGCTGCAATTGAATATAAGCATCTGCACGTATACAGAGAATCCTTTCAAACATAAATAGACCACGACTGTATGTCTGACGCAGTAATAAACATGTCTTGCACAATGGACAAAATACAATCCTCCTCCTATCAAATTTAGAATTTGAAATAAGCAAGTGGCAAAGTACAGTAACATAACAAAACATGACCATAGATATTTATTTTGAATTATCCGAATATAATAACTCTATTGTGGCACATTTTGTTTCATAATACTTAGTGTTTTTCCACTTAATTATTCAAAAGACCTTCACGTAATACAATTATACTTATATGCGGCGAGTTCCCTTTACTGCTACAAACATTTGATTCACAATACAAATAGGTAAAAAACAAAATAAAGTTAAATTTCTTCGCACCAGCCGTTCTCCTGCTCAATTTGTCGCTTTTCCTCTTCGGTCAAATCGTCTTCTACTTCAAACATGTCCCGCAACTCTTCTGCGGACTTTCCCACCATCATTTGAGCAGTCACCTTTGCACAGGCAGTCATCAAATCACAAATATCCATAAAATCAGCGGCCTAAGAAAATTAGGTAGTTATTAAACTGTATATTGTTTACAAACAATTGTGAAGCATCATGATAAAAACTCACTGTCAGAATTTCCTTGAGGGTAGCAAAGTCCACATTTAAAAATGCGTCGTCCCAACTACTCAGCTCCAGTGATGGCGGACCACTTGAAAACATTTCATCCGTCTCGTCTTCATTCTCTTCCTTTGGCTCCGGATCGTCCTTGTATAAAAGCATTGTACATTAAAACTTGAGATGTAAATGCAAGTAAAACTTCTTAATTATAGTTACCTTGTGAAACGTCATCCACTCAATCAGCTTTTTAAGTGTCGGCGTCGATATGTTGTGCACAGGAATAACTTCCGATTCTGGTTCTGCAAGTGCACCATCCAAGGCCAGGTCGTCAATTATCGTTTTGAGAAGCTGGGAGCGACGCGCGGCCTTTCTTTCAATTGAAAGACGCTCTCCGTCACTGGCTTGAAGCGTGATCATGTCCATACTAAAAACTATCAAATAGAGCCCGTTAATTGGAAGATATAGCATAAGATTGGAAGATCAAAAGATTTTTGACGTTTAATCAAAGAGAGTTTTTTTCAAATCACAATGGTCTACGAGCTTGCGGAGCAAAGCGTTTTCCTCAGCACTTTAACCTAACCTAAGGTGATGCTACCCTGGCTCCAGACTAGAACACACTGCAACTAAATTCAGTGACACGCTGCCTTTTATCTCTTTGTTATGGCTTAGCCAAGTTTAAAAATTAAAAATGGTATAAGGAGGTAAAACATATTCCTAAAATGGTGTGCTGCGACAAATACGACCAGATCAACTTCCTTTTTAGTGTTTATATTTATTGTTTTTATTAATTCCTTTAAAAGTCCAAATCACAATAAACATATTACAAGGACAATGTGGTAGTCATATAATGTTTATTTTGCAGAATAATTCATCAATTTGATTTCCCTCATAGGCTACAAACACAGCTAGTAAATTACATATGATTCAAATTTAGGACATGCCATCTACATCAACCGTAGAATTATAATGCCCAGTTTCGAGTTTACTTGGGTAAACGCCGACAAAAGGAGAGGAGCTTCCTAGCCTGCAAAAATCAAAACATGGTCAAAATAAGGACAATATACAAACTGATGCATTATGATTACACTCTTTGTAAATAGGTATTACCAAGTTTGGCATAGTATTCCAGGCGGAAGTGCTGATCCCACGTCTTCCAGTAGCGGTGCTGTCTTGTAAGCCTGTTTTATTCATCGGACTCTTGAAAATATCCGCGCTGCTTTTCAGTCCCTTTTCATGGGGGAGAGCAGACATCTTCTTTTGCATGCTTTCCATCTTTTTGGCGTCTTCAACCATCATTTTACACTTTGGCCAATACGGACACCTCAAATATTTTTCCACCGTATTCTTCCTAAAAATATGTAGAAACGTCACGGATTACATAATTTGGACCCATTTTGGAACTAATTTGCTATACAAAGTATTCGTTACCACCCTAAATTCCATAGATTGTCCAACAAATTCAAAACCAAATGGAGGGTGACTCCCATACAAAACATCCCTACCAAAATTACAAAATTATTTACAAAATAAAGATACCAAAACTCAGATATAATTTTCCAATTCAAAAACGAGTACTTACAGAACCACACCGCAAAACAAACCCAAGCCAGCTGTGAACAGCTTGGAATCGGTTTTTGCTTGATCTCGTCCTTTTTCAGACTTGTTAGTTCAGCATCAGAGAAAGCCCTGAAAAGTCAAAAAATAAACAACTCTCTTTTTGCAGCCATCCAGTACAGTGTAAACTACAAACACGCGTAACCACTCATAGCCTGTACTTTATTCTTACTCATTTTATGTCTTTGCTTAAAGCATTTCCTACCTTGGCTCCGACATGATGTGGCTAATTGAATGTCTCACACTCACACAATCCACCCAGAACTGGATTTAGCGATTCGCGAGTAAGAGTACGTTTTACACTTAAAAATCTGCGCAAGCAAATATAGTCTCAGGAGCAACAAGTTGACACATTGGCAGGTAAATTAAGACTGACTCTCTCTCAACAGCGCAACCGGTATTTATACCCTTCAATTCAGAGTAAAAAATCATAAAACCCCGTTCCAAGGCTTTGAGAATGTGCAATGTAAAATTCTACTAAAACTTGATTATGAACAAAATGGGTGCTCTGAAGGTTTTAAATTCCTGTACTCTATAGCATTTGCTTATGCTAGATTAACCCGTTGAGTTATACTGGTCAGATATTTCATTTGAGATTTATTTATATTCATTGGCATTAATAATATTATCAAGATGCGATCAAGTAATCAAATGAGTTTGTTCAACATAAAATGTAAATGCCTTGCATCAAGAGTTAATTTATTACAACCATGACAAAAAGACAAACATTAACAATTTAGGTCGTCCACAAGCTACTCATATTAGAGTTAACATATAACAATGTATCAATAAAAATAAAACATTTCATGTGTCAATAAATTAGTCACAACACATTGTGCTGTAGTAGTACAAACACATATTTAATACGTTTACCGGATTTAGCACTACCTTCATACAAAATTGCATGCGCACATAGTTGTCTGTTTCCCGCAATCCACGCGCGTTTGGTCTAGCAGCTTTACTCCTTTTGCTTCGAGATTTTTCATCAGCTGGACAGAGATCTGTACGTATATAAGAAAATTACTCTTTTCAAAAACTAGTTCGTTTTGTTTCGGATATAAGTACTACTACAACTACTAGTACCTTTTCAAACGCCAATGATACATATTCCAAATTGGGTAGCTGTAAGAGTCCATGCTGCACGGATACGTCTGTAATGGTCACATTCTCCCGTCGAAGCATTCGGGTGCAGCATATGATTAGGCGCTTCAGGTAGATGAGGTTTGTGATATTTGGCTTCTTACGCTCTTCAAAGTTGTGATCGCCATTGGTCAAAAAGTGGCAGAACTCAAAGCCAATCATAGCAGCATCATTAATCTCGACATAATCCGGTTCGTGGCAGATTGTAGTCTCCAACGCTTCGAGCCTTGGAAAGCCAGCACATACTGTACGGAAAGTATGAGCGGTTAGAGGCATACGAAGAGATTTAAGCCTCGGCATTGCATTTCCAAGAGCTGCAACATCCGAGCAGGATAAGAACTTCCAGTGATGAGTGTACACAAAGTTGACAAGGTTTTCAAAACACCCCGCTCTCAAAACATTGTTGAGCACGCCAGCTTCCGCAATGCGAGTTTCCTCAGCAACAACATGTCGAAGATCCATATCCGTTGTGTCAAAGTCGTTTGATATTACACGTATAGTCTCAATCGCAGGAAGTTCAAGGTGACGAAGCAGTATAAATGGCCAGAACAGTCCGTTTACAATGTAGATGGCTCTCAGATTTGTCATCGTAGCTATTGGCATAATAGCGGGCAATTCGTGTCGAACAAAATCAGTAAAAGGTTGTCCGGTCCGTTGAAACGCTTTGCAGTTGTAGCGGAAACGTTGGAGTGTAGGAGCGTAGAGAGACAATACTTGGGCAATATGGCTAATGTCGACCCATTCCTCAAAATCAATTCCCAATTCTTGCAGCTGGTGGAAATTGCAATTGGCCAGCAACAACGGAATCTTGGCTCGATCTAAAGGTCCGTATGCTTCAATAAACAGCGATTGTAGATTGACCAAACATCGGCGACGCCTCTCTGTAGAGCGCATTTTTGCCACACCTTGTAAGAGTTGCTCGAAATGATTCCGGCTGTGACTCGCAAAAAGACTAAATTTTGCATGCTTGATATTGCACATTCTTAACAGAATGTGGAACCATGGAACCAAGTTCTCGTGAGGGTTTAAAACTAGTTCCACATTGTGCACCGATACATTTGTGTGAAATGGCACAATGTTTTGAGGGTTGTCATTTGAAGTGAGAAACTGGCCCTTTATTCTCAAGTCTTTTAAATTGTTGCAAAGTAGCAATATCATGGCAACGTCTTCCAATTTGACATCATCATGGAGAACTAGCTGCCTCACGTGGTTTTTGAGATACACTTCAGAAAAGCTTGAGTTGAACAACAGCTGTTTACTTTTGAGCAAGTACGATATATAAGGTTTTCTTTGCTGAGTGTGGCCATTGCCTTCGCGTTCGGACGCCTGCGTCTCCAACTGAATCCCACTTAGAGACTTGGCTTCTTTACATACTGTCAGTCGAGCTCGCTTTCTCCAGCTTTGGCCGGCACAAGTATTCCATTCGCGACTAACAAGTCGAAAATTTTCAAGGGTGTGAAACGAGCAAAAACTTGATACTAGTTTCAGCGTCTGTAAGCAAGCAAAATTCATTTCAGTACGACCAACACAGTGAATATTACGGTACAAAAAACCCGCGTATGTACAAATGAAACCATCTGACACTATAGTGTCATTTATTTTGAATATTAGAAGCACATGTACAATCCTAAATGATACTTACCGAGTAACTAGCAAACGGTTTATAATTAAAACACGTGTTGGTATTCATTTTTGACAGCAGAGTGTTAGTAAGTATCTCAGATTTCAAGGTCGCCGGAGAAAAAATAAGCCTGAACCTTTCTTTTCAAGCGTCTGAAAAATACAAAGATTTTATCAGTTGTGATCATGAGTTTATAACTAACGTAGGCATCAGCTACTGAAGCAGGCAACTTCAAACATTTTATAAATAAAACATATTACATGTATTTTCAAATGGAAACAGCCAAAGCCATACAAACAAATTTAACGTATCTAACAAATAAGTATAATTCAGCATGCGAACGAAAGCAGCAGAATAGAGTGTAGCCATGAACAACAATTTGCTTGATCGGAATTAGGTTGAATTGCGCGTGCGAATTAAATTAGCAGCAAATACCCTATCATAAAAATACGATTTCGTTCGAGAACTTGGTGGTCGATTTGGGCGCACGAATGGATATGGCAGAAACATTTTTGTTTGCACTGAACGAATCGACCCGATCTTACATGAATCGAATTGCGCGTGCGAATTAAATTAGCAACAAATACCCTATCATAAAATTACGAATTCGTTCGAGAACTTGGTGGTCGATTTGGGCGCACGAATGGATATGGCAGAAACATTTTTGTTTGCACTGAATGAATATACCCGATCTTACATGAATCGAATTGCAAGTACGAATAAAAACAGCAGCAAATACCCTATCATAAGAATACGAATTCGTTCGACCACTTGGCGGTCGATTTTGGCGCACGAATGAAAATGGCAGGAACATTTCTAGTTTGGAAAGAACGAATAGACGCGATCTTACATTGGTCGAATTGCGCG
>JAHZMY010003325.1:0-11838 GCA_027743915.1 Seira sanloemensis | reverse complement strand
GGCATGAAATGTTGCGTAAGAATTTATAAACATAACTCAAAAACAAAGGGCAAACGTTATATAACATCTAGCAATCAATATACAATGGAGCTGAACAAACCCCAGAATTAATTGGTGAATTTGCGTAGGCTTTGCCAAGCTCAATGCCATTCTTTTGATAGGGTCTTCATGCACAGAAGGAATGTTTGTGGATGTTTGCATTTGGATTTCAACTGCCGAAGTTTGTCTCGACAATGTTTCGGAATCGTGTTTCCGTCGACTATAAAAAACCTTCGAACAACCATCAACCCAAGATATCCATCTACGATGCTTATCAAAAGACGAACTAGAATATGTTTATAGAGAGACTTGACTTGTTATCTAATCCTAATACTGATTATATAGTGCATATTAATGATTTGTGTCGACGAACTTTAACCCTTCAAGAACTTGGTATTGGTGATGCGGGGAAATCGACCAGAAAAAAACTGTGACTAACTTCCAACTTCTTTTTTTACTATTCCAACCCAATGGCCTAATTCATTTCCCGTTGAAGCTTTATCAACATGGAAATATCACAATCACTTTAGTTATAAGATAAAAATAGATACTAGCGCTTGGACTAATTTCAATCTGGGTTGTTTGCAGAGCGTAGGCAAACTTCAAACTAAAAGTGGCTGTCGAAACTGCGCACTTGAATCCGTTATTGGAGATATTTTTGCAGTTTTAAACAATTACAATTAATTATAAGTCGCATCAGCTCGTGCCTTCATGGAAATCGAAGATGCTTGAATAATACATACATAATTTGAAGGGAATGTAAAGTTTAAATTAGGAGAAATAAATATATGTACATCCATATACATGTAATTTTGAACAAGCAGCCGATACCAGGCTTTAATTAAATAAGTTACAAGGACTCGAGTTAGTTATTTGTAGTTGCTGCTTCCTAATCTGACAGCTATGAATTAAATATTACATATGGATCCACGACCACTTCCAGGCACGGAATTTCTGGATGAAAGTTCCCATTAAAGCTTCAGTTATATCCGAATGCAAAACGTGTGGAATTGGAAACCTTCTGAATGCGATTTCCCTCGTACTTCAAGTTTTTTTTACTGTTGTGCAATAAAATTAATACGTATGTTTTACAAAATTTAAAACCAAGATATCAAGGGTCGGAAACATTTGTTTTTGTTTCGGTAAGCCAAAAACATATAAAAGAGAAACATTTGTACGTGTTTCACCTAGAAACCTAGTTTTAGATCCGCTGCAACCTTTTAGCTTGGGTCAGGTTTACTGTGACCGTCCGTTATTTTGCCGGGAATCTTCATATTATTAGAATCCTTTATGCTGTCTTACCAAACAAGGACAAAAGACTACAGTTGTCTCGGGACGGAATATGGTCTATAAAATAATTGTGCTCATCAATTATGAAGAAAATTTTAGCCTTTTCTCAGTTTTAGGTTTTAAGAGAACTTATGACTACGTCAGAGTTATGGATATTAAATTACATATTATAACTAGTTTAGAGCTGCCACTTTATTCTCCAAATCCGCGTGGAAAATCACAAACATACGGACTTAATATATAGTATTGAGGGCAACCAGGTACAGTTAAACCTCTATATAAGCATATAGTTTATAACCAAAACCTCCATATAAGCATGGAAAACTTGCATTTCTCTGGCTTTATGTTACATGATGACCGATCACTACACAAGCATATTTTCTACTATCTTGAGAAATACTTATGCAGAGGTTCCCCTAAACTTTACAAATCTTGATTTGACAAAATATTTACCATATCTTGTGCTGATTACGACACAATTTCCATGTCGCACGTTTCCTTTACATGACCAATCAACATAAAAACGGCAATCATGTACCTTGTAGTAGACGAATAAAGTCTGTCGACAAGTTTTGATTGTTGCTGACATGTTCCCGCCAAAGGTTTGTAGCGCAAGCCTTCCCGTCTGCCTGACATCGGACGTCGCACAAAATGGTTGCAATTTCGACAGTTAATTTATAATTTTAATTTGACCTGCTAAATATCTAGTCAAGGTAAATAACGTAAATATTTCTAGCGGCATGGTTGGTAAAGAGAGGATTTTGTGGATGATTACGGAGATACAACGCATGTTCCTTCAATTGTCTTTTTTGCCAAACAACGTGTTCGCCAGAGGCCAATGTCATCAGCAAAAAAGTAAGGGCGGCGCAAATTTAAATATCATACGGGTAAAAATGCTTCATAAACTTCGCTTGATAGTGATTGTGGAAGTGTGATATAATCTGTAATTCACGCGCTTGAAAATTGGCAATTCTATTTGGATAAAGTCACAGGTGTTGCTGCAAGCTATGGTGACACATTTCGGAAGTTTTCCATGAAATTTTCAAAATTCGGGTATGTTAATAACCCCCAAATATACTGACCCGAATTTGACATGGTCGTTGTAACAGTTAATAAGCACATGAATATCGCATCATGACATGAAATAATTGTTTTGAAAGCAATGGAAAGACGGTGAAAGTATATTCTGAAATATATTGGACCCACTTTTTCCAAATTTCGAAGGAAATAAGGAAATCCATTGCAAAAATATGGACTTTACCATACGCCGTCCTAAGAATCTCTTTGATGCAGGAGATTCAGTAGCCTAATGGATTACAAAATCTTAAATCGACCGAAGAAGTAGTAAAATTAGACTTTTCCAAAAGTTTCGTCTGAATTTGTCCACACTGACAATACATTGTTTTGACAAGGGCGGTATTTTATTTTCACAAACATTGCGTTTTTTTGTGTAGAAAATTCAGTTTTCGTGTAATGAACACCTTGGTTTTCGGGAAGTATTATCCATTTAATTCTAACAACCGATTGTTAGTAAAAAAGTTTTAAATTATTAAGGAATCAGCTTTCTTATTCTTGCTTTCAATATTACCATTTTTATAAAAAATTAAAGAAATAATTTCCTGTAACACAAAATGCTGATTTAAATGATTTCCGTTACATTCCGCAAAGTAGTTGAGGACATCATTTTATCAAAAAAGCTTCTTGGTACTCTACTTTATCGTAAAATTCTGTGCAATCTGTAAATTCTTTAGTTTTAAACATTAAGTTGAAGTCAAAATGTTCAGACTTTGGTGAAACCTCAACATCAGTTAAGGTGATACAATTTTTTAGAGGATAGGATGTATCTGAGTTCGAATATGAAAATTCATGGGGAAAAGGTACAGGGTTGATTAATTGGTCGAACAACGCATTTGTCAAACGCCAGTGGCATCGGCAAAATGCTCAAGCAGGGATGCATATAATATCAGCACACAGTTAAAGTTACGTTACGATAAAGCTCTTGAGAAAAGAGCAGATTCAGTGATATCATGACGAATCTAATTTGAGCATAATGTGGAAAGACGTTTTGAAATTAACAAGACCTGAAAGTAAGAAAAAAGTCAATTACACCATTTATTCGAACAAAATTAACTTACACCGCCAATATATGAGCCAAGACTTGGCCACCCTTGACTCTGAAAACATTATCCGACTTTCTTGCAAATATCATTGAACTCAGGAGAAGAGTTATTTTTGTACGCTATTATTGCTGAAACTAATCAGTTAAGAGCGCTTTAATCATTTTCGGAAAAAAATATTCCAAGAATCCCTAAAAACTCGTGACGGGCCGTGCAAGTTTGTTTCATAGACATCTTACTTTTAAATTGAATAGGCTTTTCGGCTCCCAAACTCGTCGACGGATGTCTTTTGTACACAAATTATGCAAAGGTGATTGTAAGGAAACATCAAGGACCGTTGTGTTTTTCATTGCAAATTTCGCGATTGTCGAGGTTGACAATTAAGTGCTTTGTCCAACAATTTAGGAGATTTCTGCACACTGTCAATTCTGCATATTTAAATGCAATATGATAACTTACAACGAACAAATTATGCATTTAACAATGATCTGTTACAAACTGTGCCGTCGGCGAAGTTAATAATTTTTGGTACCGTGAGAGCGATCATTGAATTGGGGTGTATGCTATGAAAAATTTAATGAAGTTTGCCAAGTTTCGAAAGTAATAGAGAAAATCCGTCATGGAAACTTCCAAGGTATGTATATATATGGGGAACTTCCAGCTTTTGTCGTACTCCATTCTAGCCTTTTCCAGTCGAGCTGGATTTTTCAACATTTTGTAAAGACTTAAAGTATCGATGCTAAAGACCTCACGATTAAAATATTTATTGTGTTCTGCAAGTTTTATTCTGGATTTAACGATTAGATGATGCCATAAATTTCTGACTCAAAATCAACATAATACATGGATTTTTGCGTTATTTTTGCAAGAAAATGCAAGCTTTGTTTTTATTATTGCTGGACTCCCCACTCCGGCTCTGTCTTAAATTCATTAATACATTTCAATTCGGGCACAAGTTTACTTATGTACATTACCACAAACTCATTCGATATAAAATACATTTCCTCCAAAACTAAAAGGAAGGTAAATAAATCCATAATTCGGCTTTTCTGCGTTTATCCGCCCGCTTACCCCAATTAAAAATTCAGTGACACTTTCCAGTTTTTCACGCCCACCACCATCACACTCCTAAATAATTAACTAGCGGAAAAATTCCACTGAACCAGTTTCGTCTGCACCACCAGCACATATGTCTTCTGTGAGATGAATCTGATCATATCCAAGCCCCTCTATCCTGTCTATCTGATGGAACGGCCCCGTATTCAAAGCGATCGGCCTGCAACTCATCCACATCATTTTGAAGACTCTGTCCCGTTTGAAAGTCGATCTGAGATTGTGCAGGACGCATTTGGATGTGGTCAACGGCTTACTGCCGCAGTCGAGGAGAAGGAGGAAGACTAATGTCACCGTGATGGAGAAGAGCAGCATGGCAATGCAGACTTTGGAGTCGAGGTTGTGGCCGAACTTTAAGATGCAATAGAGGATTGAGATGGCTGCGATGGAGCCGTCGTATTGGACTAGCGGCCAGACACCGTTTTGGAGACAAACGTTGTTCCAGAGGCAAAGCAGCTGGAGCTCGCGGTACAACCGGAAGACGAGCTCTATTTCACGGCGACATCTTATTGTCGCGGCTGACCGTCTAAAAATAGTAATAAGAAAAGTTTCCTTGGTAATGATTTCTAGAAAAAAATAAATGATCGGATTAATCGACTCACTCGTATCCATGCTTGAATTTAGAAACAGAGATCGCCATTGAAAAAAACGGTTGGGAAGTAATGGGTGGGAAATAATGGGATTTCCCATATTTCCCACCCACAAAATTTACGATAAATTGGGAAATAAGGGGGAATATGGGAAATAATCTTTATAGCCCCGAAATTGCAGAAATAGCAATTTTAATGAAATTGGAAAGCCTAAATTATCATTTTGCTGCCCATTCCTGGTGCTACAATAACATTTATCTTGTAAAATGAATCTTCGCGCTACTTGACATGTGGCGGCAAAACTCCGCGGACTCGTTTTGACTATCAAAATGAAACTCAATGCGCGGTAATCCATCGCGGACTGACTTTTGCAAAAAGTAGTAATTTCGACTTGAATGGCTATTAATATTGTTTATTATTATTCACTTCATCCTCCGTAGTCACAGCCGATTTTATTAGCCGTACATTTTGCGCGCTACCCAAAATTCAAACCTGTGGGCTTAGCATAGCATCTGCCGAGCTAGAGCTGACTACGGAGGATGATGTGAATAATATGCCTATTTCTTGTATAATTCGAATATTTTTTATGTATTTTGAGCTTTCTAAAATTATTTTTGAATTATTTCCCGTTATTTTCCATTATTTCCCAAAAATTCCATAATTTCCCAGGGCAGTGGGAAATCAAATTATTTCCCACGGGAAATGACAATCTTTGTTTAGCAATGCAATACACCAATCAAATTATGCATCTCGTATTTACAATCTGTACGAACGGGATAATTGACCAAACAAGCATTTTCTCAAAATGGTGTGGATTTGGCCTGACATTTTTGATAATTTCAATATATATCAAAATTTGAACAAAAAAAGTGCATGCCCCGACTCCGTATTTGGAACAAGAATTTCAGAAAATTGTAGTATGCATGGGTTGTGTTGTGTACTAGCGAAGTTACAAAGAAAAAGTTGCCAAATTTGAAATTGGCAATATGAAAAAGTAGTTGACCGAAACAATAACAATGTTGCTGTAGCGACTGACCAGCAATATAGAAATTTGTTGATATATATATAGTAGTTCCATTTGTATTATTTACATGGTAGTCCTTACGATCAATTCTTGAAATTGTCAGTATTTAGCAATAATACACAGTTAGATCAGTATAGGGTCATAGTAAATTGAAACCGCAATGGTATACCACCATGTATTAATAATCCTCTAATAGCTAAAAATTGTCAAATGTCACGTTTAGTTGTAATCCACTAGCCTAATAAAGCCAATGTTACAAAGTCGAATCTTAACTAGGCTTATTAAGCATTTCATTGCTGAACACCTTTGAACATGTCGAAGGAAACTTGTGAAGGTGTCAGCAACAGACAATAACCGTGGACTGGGTGAGTAGCAAAAAGGAAATTGTCAAATATGATGTGCCTTTAATTATATTTTACCATTCTGCAACTTTTCACAATGCAGCGGTGACGTTAATATTATAGTTTTTGTAATTGCGGTCAGTTCTTCCTACATTAATTATATTAAGTAGGGTTAGAAGAGTAAGCCAGACGAAGCAAACTGAAGTGTCTGGAGACTGCCGTGTTCCAAGTTGCAAACTAGCCACTCAAAATGTCGCGCTTTTAGCATTTCGCATCTAACGTTGGCCCCAAATCTTTTTAACTTGACCTTCACAGTATGCTCATTACTAGAAGAAAAATATATCTCACCCAATCTCATTCACTCACCTCAATTTTGCCAACCGATCACACAAGCTATTCAGCGTCAGAATGGACACAATGCCCATGGTGGCCCCCGTCAGGCAGCAGGGGAAGGCCATGGAAAAGTTTCCAACCGATCACACAAGCTATTCAACGTCAAAATCGACACAATGCCCATTGTCGCCCCCGTCAGGCAGCAGGGAAAGGCCATGGAAAAGTTCCAAAGAAACACCAAAACTTTCACCCACCAACCTTCCCTTCCAAGCCTTCCCAGCAAATTTCTATGCACTTCTGGGAAGGTCACCGCAATCACTGGCAGAAATAAACTTAGCCCAACCAAACTTAGCGTGAAGGGCACCGGCGTGTAATTAACCACAATGGCGTTCAGCTTGAACTTGTACTTGGTTGTCCCAATCCAACTTAGATTTGACGAAGGCCTTTGAATGTCTTGTAAAGCCAAGTTGCAAATCGCGCACCAGTCTTCAGCGCACGTCCAAACCCAAATGACGAGATATCCGATTCCGGCGACGACGAGGATTTTGAACTCGTTAAACGCCAGAATAATAATGTTAAAGTCTTTTGAGTTGAAGACTGATCGGATTTCCTGAAGTGAGAATAGCATACTCGAGAAGAGGCCGAGGAGCCAGAGATTCTTGTAGTTTTGGAGGGACTTGTTTTGCGTTTGACAGAGTTTGAAGTCGTCTCCGGGGCGGAAGTAAAACGGGAGGAAGCCGATATATTTCAGCAAAGAGATTTGGAGTTTGAGCAGAGCCAGATTCCGGTTAATGCTCATGTTTGACTATTCCTGACAAATAAGTGGAACTGCTATATTAAATGGACTAATTTCTCATCCAACTCTTGAATTTCGGTTTGGAGCAAAAAACAGCTTTGAGTCGACATTTGGAAAGTCATTTAATATTTGATGAGGGCAGGTGTAACATACCATGAAAGTTACATTTCGTAACGCGGGATGTATGTCACCTCGGTATTTGTCTTGTGTGCTGGATTGGAGGCAGTCTGGGTCTGGCTGAATTTTCCAAGAGTGAAAAGTCCGCCGAAATTGTTTATACATATGTATGTGAAGAAAACACATACGGGAATTTCAAAGTGACGTAATTTATCTGATATCATTATAATAGAACGGGACACTTCTAGTTGGTTTGTGCCATCTTCAAGATTGTATTACTTGGAACAAGCCAACACAGATAGTCCAAATAGTAGGCGGTTAATGCTGAAATAATATACAATATGTAGTATATGAAATATTATGTATATGTCTGGGAAGTCGTTTAAGCAATTACATAATTTGAAGCAAAACAAGTTCAATAAAAATTGTGAATTAATATAGTGAACTAATTGAGGTATTTATATAGGAATTGTGTTCTAGTCACTGCGTGTTTTTAAAACCCGAATTTTAAAAAGATTCGAATTTCTTGACAGTTTCGGTATCATATAAATATGTATGTATATCTGCTTCAATATAATTGGCAAGCGAGACAATAAATACCAACACCAAGTTGTTTCTATGAATCAAGGAGAAGAGAATCACCAAAAATATTGGCAGTCGACCAATATTGAACTATTGAACTCATGTCCACAGCCTTCTTTACTGCCGAATATTTTGACCTTGTTTACTTTCAAGCGACTTTCACACCAAAATATGTTTATGGCGATTGATTTAATAAGTTGTGGCAACAGTGTACTTTAATACAACCCATAATAAACTTCCTGTCACTTCCCAGCCACCGAAGAACTTACAATATTTGACTGCTTTCAACGCAAAATGGGACGTCTTTCCGCAAACGCCTTTCGCATGTTCTTTTGAAACCATTCTTTCTCTTTATTTATTTGGGGGTATAATTAATGTTTTCCAATGACTTTCGCAACTGTTCGTCTTCTCAGTTTGACGTACTTTGAATAATATCCTTTAGTCTTTGTAACCTCAAACTTAGAAATAAATATGAAGGCCTGTTTTTGAGCAACTGTTTCTTCGGACAGAATTAGGGGAAGCCCGGATCATAAATTGGCAGTTTAAATTGTGATGCGAAGGCCAAGATGTTTTCTAGTAGTATTACAGAGAAATGCACGCAGGAATTCTTCAAGAGGAATAAACTTTATCGATCCAGAATTTTTCTTATGAATTTATCTTTCATCTCCATCTTCATGTGTCATTAAAGGAAACACTAGGGTATGCAAGTATATTTTCCAACAAAACACATTTTTTGTTTGGTCATACAATAAACTGGCCAATTTATTGAATCCACGCATGGCAATCAACCTGGTTAAATAAACATCACAATATGGACCGAAGTGATCTTTGCATTTTTTCACGATATTTACATTCACAAGATTTGCATGTACCGACATACATTGTCAGTTTCACATTTTTTTGTGTACGGTAATGAATGGAGCTGGAATAATGTCAGTCAGTTTGTGCATTGTTACATCAAAATAATTAATTAAATGCTCACCAGCTGCTACGTAGTGTCTGAACTGACCATAAAAAGCTTTCTAAAAGTCACGTTCAAGTTTTGAAATGTACGAAGGTTGTTCTGAAGTTCGTAGCGCACTGGAAGTTTTTCCTACCATTTGCCGTTGTCTTTGTGAGTAAATCAACAATTTTGGAAGTCAAATTTTGAAAATTGTATATTCTTATTTATGATTGAACAGTTTGGCATGGAATGTATATTTGTCTGTCCTTGGAACGCATTTTTGGGTTTTATAAAGATCAATATCACGAAAGTTTTTAACGGTTTTCGGATCAAACAGAATATGCAATCCGAATTTTTTGTACAAAGGTCGAATTGTTATTTTTTTTACTGTAATACCTGTATTGTACAAAGCTAAGACTAGGTATTATGTATGTACATCTTAATTTTGGAAATAAAAGACGTAAATTTAAGGTTACAATTTTTATGTTAATGTTTGATTTTGTATTGTAGTAGCTAAGCATTTTTTCTCCCAAAAATAAAGTAAATTTGTTTCTTCCTCTGTATCAAAAACATAATGCCCACGCAGGACATACATTAGTTAGATATCACCTGAATGTCAAACCTTTGCTTTACGAACCTTTATGCAAGCCATTTTTATTTCCAAAGTATCTGAAGACTGGTGTTCTTTCAAATTGGGCACAAACTTTCAGAACAACCCACGTAATATACCTTCTCAAAATCTGAGATTTGACACTAGTTGCTGGGTCTGATTGAAAACCATCGCGGGATTGAAGTAGTCCGTTACTTGCTGCACATCGAGCAACTGCAGAATGGCAATGAGGTAGACAGCCGAGCTTCTCAGAACCTAAAATCCAAAAAAAAATCTGCCAAATAATAACTCCAACTACAACTAGATTTTCCCTGCATGATACTGATACAAACCAGAAGCCCATTAAAAAGCGCAATTTGTCAAATGCATCACAATTTGAAGACAACAAATATATTTTTACAAACAATTTCGAAAAAAAACCTCGAACTGTTATGAAGCCAACATGAATTCATATTTTGATTTTTAATGCATGTTATGGCGTGCGTTACACAAATATTGAATAAGAAATTTATTATAATATAAGAAGTAGATATTACGCTTAGAAGAAGAGATCTTTCCAGCACCAGAACATTGAAGATTGTAAACTCCGAGGGTCGTTTCTGAACGAACGATGCAAACATTTCCACCTAAATTAGATTAAAAGACCTTGGAAGTTTTTACATGATTCAAGAACATGATACAATTAATTTTTCGCGGTATCTATAACATGCTTTCATAATATACAACAATTGTGCGCAAACCTCGATCTGGTTTCTAAGCTTCTGGCATTCCAGCCTCGAAATGATGTCCAATACTGATCTCTCCTTTGAAAACAATATAACTCATCTTCACTTATTTTTTAATGACATAAATTGTCGACTGACATTTTCCAATCTTTGACTTTGTACTATTTTACCATTTCCATTATTTTCTCGGAGAGCCTCGCAAACATCACAAGACGGACATACTGGACAGCTTCAAAAACGAGAGCGAAGAGGGGCAAATTGATATCATCGAACTTGCCCTGAATCATTGCCGCGCAGATCATCCAACCGAAGATGGTGGCGACGAAAAGGAAGAAAACGATGAAAAGCTGACTCGGCGATGAAATCCGCGAGAGGAGCTTGTTCTTCGATCGGATCATGTATATTAGCTGCAGGACCTGGAGGAGCTGACCTTCATCGTTTGTGAGATCCTCTGCCAGCGGGGCTATCTAAAATGGTCAAGTTACATATTTAAAAATTTAGCGTAAGCTAATTGGTGTGCGCCTCTGGTTTTGTTGCTGGTTTTGGTCAACAATTTAAATAATTTTAAGATTCCAGCCTTGAACTATTGCAATTTTAATGAACATTGGTTTTTATGTTAACGACAAATTATTATGGTAAATACCTGAGAGTAGGCTGTCGCAATCGCCTCCATGGCAACAGCCAGCTTGCACTGCTCAAAAACAATGATTGTCATGTGGCCCATCGTATTGCTCGCGTAGAGAATCGTCTGCTCCCAGTCATCGTAATGGCACCACTCGCCCTTCGTCAGCAAGAGGAGGCAGTAATTGAAGGCCAATATTGTCCAGAAGAAAAACATGAATAATGATATTGCTGCCGTTCGACAAAGGAATTTGGATAGCTTGTCGACTTTAGAAAAGTCCAGCGTGCTCGTTTTGCCCCTGTTGAAGATGGCAAATTTTTTAATGAATTCATCCCAGTTTAGGAATTTTGCGAGGCCGGCGGACGTCCAGAAGCTGAAGGTGAAGTTTCCACAGCAGGTGAGAATGTAGGATGAGACAAAGCCAATTTGGAGATTTTCGGTCTCGTCCGTCAGGACTTTATCCCTGCAACAAAGATCACATAGTTGACAGTGCCGAGGGTGTTCCAAGTGGGATGGGAAAAATATTTTTCCCGGAAAATGTCCTAAACTGCCCAAAACGTGCACTGTATGCATTATATTATTTGTCTCACAATGCC
>JAHZMY010003324.1:0-15144 GCA_027743915.1 Seira sanloemensis | reverse complement strand
CTAAATTCTAACATCAAAGTATTTAGCTATTGTCCCCAGACGTGAACTTTTCATTATAATGATTTCTGAAGGCAAATATTAAATACGGCCGACATTTTTTGTATTCCGATTGAGTAAACTGCTAGCCATACTATTGGATCATTGCAGGTATACGATGCTAACGGCTTATTTTTCTCTTTTTAGTGCCTTCAGTTTTAAAAAAAGTCGTTCCTGGATTTTTTTCCCTTTTTTATTTTTTCTTCGATAAACAGGGAAATGAGCCTCGGAGGAGGGAGGAGATGTGCTGCAACTATGAGCCAAAGTTGTTTTGGTTATGGTCGACTCGACAAAAAACTTTATTAATATTACGAGTTTGTGCATAAAATTTCTCTATGCATATTAATCTCTTTGGGTCGTAAAAGAAGGTTACTTGATAGTATCAATGTCTCAATGCCTTGTAGACATAGCACACTGGTTCGTTGAAATAAAATATCTCTACGAATAAATTGTAAATAAATCGAATAAATTAATACAGTGTTTAATTAACAAAATGTGCGAATTTCAATCCAATATATTTAGACGTATTTAGACTACATATTTCAAATTTGACTAATTTTGCATGCATGTAAGATTGAAATCCTAGAGATATTTATTTAAACAAACCACTGTGCGTTGGCAAAACATTAAGGGAAAATAGGGACAGATCCGGTTACCCACGAAGAAACGATGCTTCGGCCAAATGTAAACTGAAGCAATAAAATAATTTGAAACTCGTCGTTTTAAATAACTGTTTGCAAAACACATCACTTTCCCCGAAGGAAACATGGTTGTGGGAACCATTTGTAACATAGAATGTATGACACATCGATCTGTCCCGTCTTCGAAAATCGCTGCTAGATTTATTTCACGAATTGGACGTTTTCATAAGTAAAAATATTCATATCCTCGGTGTGACCCAGGAAGTAAAGACTATATGTTTACGGGAGATATCCACAGGCAATCTTTTATATACCATAGAGCAACGAGCGAATTTTGATTTCCAATGTACAATCCGTATACGTGAACCCGATGACGTCACTGTGGTCACAAGATTAACGTGTTGGTAAATGAGCGGGGCAAAGAGAGAATCGTGAACCAACTTTTTGCATCTATGGATATCTCCCTTACCGTCTTTACTTCCTGGGTGTGACCTGCAATTGCTTCAATTCCTTTTTTGCAGACATGCAAAGGCACTAATTCCTTTTTTTGCAGGCATGCAAAGGCACTAATTCCTATTCATTTACATTGTAGTTAGTGCCTTTGCATGTCTGCAAAATAGGAATTAGTGCCTTTGCATGTCTGCAAAAAAGGAATTTGTGCTATTGCAGGTCACACCGACGATATCCGGAAATGACTTTAAGTTGAAATTTGCACATTTTGTTTTCGTTCAAAGCCCTACTAAAAATTCCTACTGCGTAAAACATTTTGCGGATGATGATGGGGGACACTACATTTTTTTACTTTTTAGGAACTGGACCCGGCAGTTGTATGTACCTACATATATGTATATATAGTTGTGGAAATGGAAAAGTGGTTTTAATAAATACAAAGTTTTTTTGGGAAATTAAGCTTGGGATGATTTTAGGTAATACGTAAGATTGGGTAGGCAAAGCTGTGTTGCCATTTTAAGATTAATATTGTTCACAATAAAAGAACGTTAAAATGATTCCGCTACGTAGTAAATTTCCGTCAACTAGTTGAATTAGTATTTGTAATTTGTAATATCCTTCAGTCCTGTATTTGCCTACTTATTTCAGCGGTTACGACGTTACTTTGAAGGCCCTCACCGATGAGTCCCGAAAACCATACAGTTGATCCGTGCATGACGGGGATTCGTCTTATGCCGGTTTAGTTAAACTTCGGCTAAGTAATCAGCCCCAGCCGTTTGGCTACTCGTGCTGACGAACAAAGTGACATGGTTAGGTAAATTTTCCGCACATTGCTTCACCCACTTTAGTTAGTCATGTGGAGTGGAAATTAGCTTTAAATTGCCTCTTCTTGGACATAATTTTTCCGTTCAATCTTAAGTATTTGTAAAAGTAAATCATCAACGAATGGTCACTATCTGCAGTTATATAAACTCGAATTATGCCAAACTTGGAGGCTTCGGCGGTCAACAAGAGAATATGCTAAAAAACGTTATTTTGAAACTTGCATTTTTGAGTTGAAATTTTGCATTTTTTTGCTAATTCTTGAAACACAACACGAACAATTCCTAAAGCATTGCAGTATATATTTTAAAGGCGTATTGCTAAATTAGTTGCAAATATCAAGAAAATGCTACGAAGAGAAAGTTGTGAGATGGTCCACTAACACTAATCATCCCTAAATTTCTCTATTTCTCTCCGTCTGGTCTCAAAACATTCTTAATCTCCTTTGGTAGGGGCGATATGAGAATTTCTTTTCCCCGATTCGCTGGAAAAAAATGAAGCAGACTACTTTTCACTAGCTCTCTCTTTCTATATTTTCGTTGGTTTTATGACTTCCAAAAATATGAACGTATGAGAATATGAAGACATGATGACCATATTGCAGAAACATATTGCGGAATGGGGAATTAAGTATTTGAAGCAAAGGATGTTGGCTTGTGTGATATTTTTCTTGCTAGCCATTTTTCTCTGGGTCTTTCGGTCTTTGGGTGAGCTGACTTTGTGTCAGGGTTGGCTGTTGGAATCTGGGAAAATCCCAAATCAGAAATTGCCTATTACCGTCAAAATTCTAGGTAAATATCATTTTAGAATCAAGCAAAACCCAACTGCTTGAACTAAACTGTCCAAAACTCCAATACCACATACACAATGTTAAACGTTGGAAATACTCTATGGCTAGGGGCAATGTGAGACAACTAATTCAAATTACACATTCTGCCGACGTTTTAGACAGATTCGGACATTTTGAACATTTTTTTGGGAAAAACTAAAATTGGTCAAACCTATGCTAAACGCCATTTAGGACTTGGAAAAAACCCCAGTTGCTTGAAAATACTATCCAAAAACTTCAACTCCAAATTCACAATGTAAAAAGTGAAAAACCTCAAGGTCTTGGGGCAATGTGAGACAAACCCAATGCATTCAGAGGGCGGTTAGGACAGTTTCGGAAAGTTTTGGAGTTTTTCCCGGGTCAACGTTTCTTTCCCTTCCCATTGGGAAAAGCCCAACCCTGGTTTGTGTTTAATCCTCAGTTTTTTTCAGTTTGGCCTTGGACCCAGGACACAGGAACGGCGACCAACGAGCTTCAAGAGCTTGAGTTTGGATAGAGAGAGGAAGGCTGAAAGGCTGGAAGGAAAAAATAGTTGTGTCCAGGGGATGATATGGAGGATGGAGGAGCTTCTATCTCTTTTTTTTTTGGTAGGATGCTAGAACGTAGTGTGGTGTTTCGCGGAATGGCATGTAATTAAACCGGGGATTATATATATGTTTGCTCAAGTATTTTCCCCTTGAAATGGGAGAAAGTGGGAAAGAGATATGGCTGCTGGATGACGATAGGGAAAATGTGATTGTTCGTAAATGAAGAGATTTAAAAAAAGACATCAATAAAGGTATACATATGTATGTGTTTGGGAAATATCTGGTAGAGGCAGATGGATTTTTGGCTAAATGCCGCTAAAGGTTTTGCGAAAAGTACTTGTGGTTGATTGAACAAAATTTACTCGCTGTGACGCCACCACGAGTAAATTTAGGCATGTAGCCGTTCCTCCAGACGACGCTTTCGGCATATAGCCACTTTTACAGGCGACGCTCTGGGCATAAAGACATTTTCCAGACGAAACTTTGTGCATTTAGCTATTTTTCAAGACGACATTTTGGGCATAAAGCCATTTTTTCAGACGACGCTTTGGACATTTAAACATTTTTCCAGACGACACTCTGAGCATTTAACCGCTTTTCCATACATTGTTACATTTTCCATGTGACTCTTTGGACACTTGGCCATTTTTCCGGGCGACATTTTGGCCATATAGCCATTTTTTACAAACGACGCTCTGGGCATTTAGTCATTTTTCCAAACGGCATTTTGGACATATAGCCATTCTTACAGATGACACTGGGCATTTTATCATTTTTCCATACGACGCTCTGGGCATTTCGCCATTTTTCCAGACGACACTTTGACCATTGAGCCATTCTTCCATATGCAATTGTTTACTAATGTATCTGAGGCATATGCACATCTACTAAGTGGAGAATCCGGCATGTACTACTGCAACAAAAGACCGGCCGAAAACTCTTCCACCCGAGTGTCCGAATAGGCGTTGCATCGGTTTAAGGAATGCAAAAACCTGAAAAGGAAATCAGTTGACAATAAACGCATTATTGCGTGGAACCGGCAATTGGAAATCAGGCGATTTTAGGGTCCCAAAAAAAATTCAAAGAAAACTCGATGGATCGATGTACTGGTCCCACAATATGTATCCAAGCCATTCAACCATTAAACCATACTCTGTAGCAAATTTTGTCAGAGTCTACTCAGTCCCTAATATCTCCCCAGAAAAATGTCAAAAGCCATGAAATACCAGGATAATGTTAAAACCCAATCGCATTATTTGTCTCATTTTGCCCTGGCCACTGAGTTATTCCTAGTTTTTATACCCACATTGGAATTTCAGAATTTGAAAATTGAACGGGCAAATTCAAGCAACTGGGTTTTGTATGAACATATATTTGCATTTTCCTGTCAATTCAACGGTATTTGCCAATATCTTCAATTTTCCGAGATGCCAATCCTAGTCGGGAATCTTAATAAAAGTTAATAATAGCTCTGATTAAACAAAAAACGCCATTTCAAATTCTTCTGGTTTCCGTTATGCGCGTATTCGGGTTTCCGATGCATTTTCTAATTTTGTGCTGACATCAGATTATCTTTATCCTAAACCGCGATAGGTATAAAAAGTTTAGTTTCTGAAAAAAATACATCAGCGGGATTAAATTTTAGGCAAAGTTTTTCCTACATTACTAAATCCAAGTCTTCGATTCAAAAGTGTGTTTGAAGTAGGGTTAGTTTTACGGTAAGTTAGTTTTTAAATTACGAAAAAAATAGCAATTTATTTACAATGTGGGCAATAATCTTTCCAGCAGCTAAATTTCAAACACACAATTTTTTTCTATAGATTGGAAAGCTAAAATTAGGTTTTGTGGAACACACGTGCTGCTACAATTGACAATAGCATTTTCCCTTCATAATATAATTTTGCGCAATTTGACACGCGGCGGCAAATCACCTCTATTTGAATTTATCCTCATGCACTACACGCACGGTAGTTGATCGCGGACCCAATTTTTCCAAAAAAAAATAGTAATTTCGACTTCAGCGATTTTCAATGTTGCCTAATTTTGCTTAATTCCTGATTAATTCAAATATTTTTCAGGTACATATTCTGCACTATTCCTATAGTTAAATTGACATTATTTCCAAAAAAAAAACTTTACATCATTTCCCAGGGCGGCGGGAAATCGAACTAGTTCCCATTGGAAATGGTTGACAAACCTGAAAAAAAATCTGAGTTGACACCCCAACATTTCCGAATAGCCCCTGTCATCGCCCTCAGCCCCACCACCACTACCACCAGTAGTGGACTCTCATTTCTATGTACAATGTATATATTTATCCAAGTATTTATAACTCGGTGTCATCCTCGCTTTAAGTGGCCGGTGCATGTAATGTGATCTCCTCATCCTCTCTTTTGCTCTTTCTCTCGCATCTCGGATCGAATAAATACATATAATGTAAATATGACGAGGATGATGAAAATGGCGCATGCAAAGGAATTTTATAGAGTCGGTTGTCGGAACATTTTCTCCTTTCTCTCTGTCTCGGAAGCAGGGGCACTTGACTGCCACGGCCACGGACTTCAGTCTTTAATAATTTTTATAGTAGTAGTGGCTCGCAGTCACAGGAAGGAAGGAAGGAAAATATTCCCTGGGCCGTAATTGAGATTAGTTTGAGTCTGAGAAAACACTTTGACCTGGCCTTGGAATTCCTTTGTGAAGATGGTTTTTTCTGCACTTGCAAAAAAATTATATAGAAAGATTTTTTGCTTAGTGCTTTTCCCTCCGTTAAGGTCAAGATGGGAAGGATATGAGATGGGCTATGAGTTCTTTTACTGAGAGGTTGAGGGGACAATAATTTCATAATTTTTCTAGGACTTTCACAAGCTCTAAACGATTCGAGATGGCATAGCATTGCCTGAAATGAACATAGGTAAATGCAGGCTTGAATGGAGGGAATCTCATAATGCCCCTCTTATGGAAGTGTTGCACTTATTCTCACAAAGTTCAGAAGAGGAGGAGCTGAATTAGCGAGCTGATGCGTAATTAGAAGCCATAGGAGCTAAACAAGCATCAAAATGGCACTTTCCGAGCCTTGTTTTTAGTGCCAAATTACGATTTGGATCCGTGAATTGTTTTTTGTATCACTTCATCTCGTGAAATATTTACTGTGTTTTTTGCCCCAGTCATTAAGAATTTGTGTAAAATTTCCAGAGAAAATTTTTAATACATGGCACGCAGTTTTTGGTTGCCTCAACGCCATTTCGTATTAAAAAGTGGAAAAGGGGGAATATCTTTACGAGGAAGGTAATTAAAAGAAAAATGGATATACGTATTTAGCCTAACATGTGCATACATGCAAAACCCCGATTCAAGGATGAGAATTAGTTTAATATTTCTGGAGAGTGGATCTATGCATTTTCGCCAGAATATTTTGTCGCCGAGTCCATTTCCCATTTGTTCCTCGCTTTCACATCTTCTGCTAATGATTTCACTACTCCAATTTCATTAGTTGCATTTAGAAGAGAATTCCATAGATTTGAGTTCCGGTGTATGCATACATACATACATACATACATACATATCGACCGTGAATACGGAAATTTGACTATATGCATCCAGTGTCGTCTGGAAATTTGTCTATATGCATCCAGTGTCGGCGGGAAAAACGGCTATATGAGTTTTGTTTGACATGGAAAACCTATAAGAAAAAAATCATACAGCCATTTTTCCCGCCGAACTTTGATGCATATATGTACATAGACAAATTTCCAGACGACACTATGAGAGCATATAGCTAAATTTACGTTTTGACATCCGATATGATGGCTTTTCTCAGAGGGAAATGAGTGAATCCGATTGAGGGAAATAATATATACATTGTAGGTAGGTTGTTGGCATGCAGCAGTAAATACTCGCCATAAAGGAGGGAAAAAATGTCTGTGAAAAATATTAACAAAATAGTTTGCAACAGGAAAAGCAGCAACGTTACTGGGAAAAAGTGGCTCGGAAAATGCCGGAATTATACATACATAAATAGGTATATGTAATATAAAATCTAGAAAATTGGAGATGGAGGTAAATGAAGACGACATGGATCATAAAAATTATCGGCTTAAATAAGCTTTGAAGTTCAAACCAATTAATATGTTCAATTGACAATTAACCATCAGAAGGCAATTGATGAAAGGATATATGTAAATATTGTCGAACTCAATCCATTGTCCATACGTAAGAGCCTCGAAAAGGATCGTTTTCCATAGAACATTTTTTAAAACCCGAAATTGGCAGTTTTCTAAAAAAAACCGTTTGACCATCAAAGTAATCCCTAGCCACATTTTTTCTTCCGATGCAGATTTTTGTAGAATCATCATTTACAGCATTCTAATCGCTTCGTGTGTACATATATGTACCAATGCTACAAAATTTGGAAAAAAAGTCAAAGATTTTTTCGCCGAAAGTGGCGCAATTTTGATTTGAAGCAGAATGAAAAAATTATTCACGGCAAATAAACCTTAATAGCTACTTTGGAAGAAAAGTAAGTCGCAAAAAGTTCCCTCTTCCAAAATTTGTTTTTAAAATTGACCGCCATTAAATAAATGTTTCTAGGAAGGTTTGCCGCTCATTTATGGATATCTTGGAATTTGCTGGCTTTGAAAGTCAGAATGTTTCAAAAAAATTTTTTTTTTAATTCTCGGACTTGACGAGTTTTATTCCTAAATGTTGCAACTAATTGAAAAGAGTCATTTTCACTCAAACTACAAATCATAGTGTTTCTGTATGTGCAGTTATTTATTATTGTGTCTAATTTGTGGAAAAGTTTTTATTTCCTGCAGTGTTTGAATTTACCGTCATTATTAGAGTATGAGGGTTCAAAGCATAAATATCCTAAGACGCAAATCACCTCGTCATTTTATTTTTCGACAGACAAACTTTCTAACGAAGTTTACCCATCTTGTTTTCGCATTCTTCTTTGTGCAGCGCCAAACTCTGGCTTCACACATGATTCCCACAAAGATGATTGCCAAATGACACGATTGCCACCGGGATGATTGCCACCCGAGATGATTGCCACTTGGATGATTCCCACCTAACCTAACCTGACCTAAGATAGGAAAAGTGGAAATCATGTCCAGTGGGAATCTTCTCTGGTGGCAATTCCTCCCGGGTGGCAATCATCCAAGTGGGAATCATGTCATTTGGCAATCATCTTTGTGGGAGTCATCTTGTCACCCAAACTCTGACCTTACGAATCACAAAACTATTTGACAATCAATACGTAATGAATTGCGTATATGAAAAAAGAGCCACCTGTAATAATGGCTGCATAAAAATAGCAACTGAATGTAAACTTGGCTATATAACTTTTGGACAATTTGCGAATCAGTTTTTTCTTCAAATTATCATGAACTTGTTATTTAAATTGACTTCATCACTAAATCAAAATTTACGATAAGTATCGTAACAAAATCTTCTCTATCAAATTTCTTGAAAGTCGATATGTTTTCCAAATAGCAACGTTCACACTCAGCTGCTGCTGCATTTCTTACAACCGTTTTTTACAATCGGCCCTTTTTTTCATACAGCCACTTTTACAAACAACATCTCTCTCACACACCAAATTTAACGATATTTAACGACGAATTCAACAATTTAACAATTCTATTCAGAGAATAAACTACAATAATAATAACGAATTTTTCACGGTCGATACATATTTTTCACTTCAAATTCTCAGATTGCTCCACTTAGATTTAAAAATCGGTCTGATAAAATTTGTAAAAAATTACTATTGTAGCTACGCAACCTCCACCGAATATTGTGTTTTCTTGCTGGATTCCGATTCTGATACAGTTTCTCCATTTACTTAACAAGTTGCCAGCATCGAATGAAAATTGAGCAGATGAGAATTCCCCGGGGACTGTTATCCGTTATCCACCGTCTCTTGATACATAGTATTTTCTTTCTCTTTTTTTTCTGAAAAAAATAAAGTGGGAAAGAGAAACTGACCAGATTAGTTTATTGGATTCTAATATCCCAATATCCCAATATACAATGTACTCGGGGAATGAATATAAAAACCACATGTTATTTTCAGGAGCTGGAATAAAAAAAGTGGTTTGGCCTTTTTGTATATATTTTTCCTCGGTGTGTTATCCCTTTTGGGAGAAATGAATACAAATTTGAGTTTAATACCTTAAGACTCAAGACTCACAGTGGCTTGGTTTTTCGGGGGATGGACTAAGCCAAGTCTAAAATAAATAAGGTTGGTGTCTGGGAAAAATAATCTTAAAATTGGTAGAAACCAATAATGTCTAAAAGGAAATATACCATTTTGGACCTGGAAAACCTTAGCTGTTTGAAAAACTGTCCAGAAGCTCAAAAACCATATAAATAATGGATTGGGGAAACCAATCGCTGGGGTGATGTTAGACAAGTAATGAAATGCATTTAGCAGGATTTTAAGGATTTTTTGGCTCTTTGGATTTTTTAGAGGGAAGAACAGTTTCCCAACCGCATCATTTTTGCCACCAAATACACGATTCAGGCTACTAAAATTTGGATCTAAATTTTGATGTGAATTTTTTTAAAAATATTAGTTCGGTTGATTTGCTTTAAATTAACCTTTGAAATTCTATTGTACAACGCATTATTTGATAAAACAGGCAGTGACACAGATAATCTGATCTAGTATGAATTTGTAAATAAATATTACCACAAAAAAAACAAAATGGTCCAAAATTACATGAAACCTGATTGCACGCATTGACATAGTTTGAAATCACAAAATATTATTTGCATCATCTTGTGCAGTTTATGTACGGGTAATTTGTGGTTTTATCCAGGAAAAATCGTTTTTGCCATCCCCTTTGGGAAAGCAAGTGCAATCACTAGAAATTCAGACTCATAAGAAAAACAAGATGATTGTGTTTTGTTCTCTCGGGTTTCGGCTTTCACTGTAGGTATTCAGCATTTTGCTTTAATGTTTCCGATCCGATTGTCCGAGATTGATTACACCCATCGTAATCCACTTTTTGGGGAAGCGGGAGATTACAGAAAGAGATGAAATGAGAAAAGGAAAAAATAAAATAAAAAAGGCAATCGGCGAGCTTGAATAGAAATTGAGGGGAAATTGGAGATTGGAAAAACATCTTTTTTGTTGGCTGAGGTTTGGGCTGAGGTTTTACGTATGAATAACATTGCTGGAGTTATTGAATTGACTGTGAATTTAGCGGCATTGAGAGATGCATTTTTCTCTTGTTGAGTTAGTACACTATACTATAAAAAGTTATTTTTACATGTAACTTTTTAGCGGCGGAATTTCAAAAAAAAATATAGATTTTCTTGGAATTTGGCTCGTGTCAATGTATTCCGCAAATTTCGGGGCGTTGTGAATAGCTCCAGGTGAATAGTTGAGAGCAATCTAGTACGACTTTTACTGCAGTGTTTAAAACAGGGGAGAAGTTTCGGGGCAATGTGAGACAGAAAAATGGAGTAGCTGCATACTCACATTTACAAAATATTTATTGGGCGGACGCCGACAATGAGGATTTCATACCAAATTCACATTTCATGCTGCATCAGATATGGATTTCCATTAAAGTGTATGAATTTCAACAATGAATTCGATAACAAATGTACATTTATCGACAGAAGGCTAACTTTGCTTAAAAAAATCTCAATCATATTTTGTAGTGTTGTGGTGATTTCCCAGGCACGGATTTTTTCCAAGACGATAGATGAAATAGTTTTTCCTACAGGAAAATATTCAAGCTGTCCAGAACTACAACTACCCATGGGATAAGGTGATTGCATCACATTATTTGTCGCACAATGCCCCAGCAATTGAGTTCTTACCTAATTTGAAATTGCATATTGTAAATGACCAATATACCAAATATTGGTTACTTTGTAGACTGCTAGGTTTTAGCGCGTCTGGTGGTGGTGGATGTCAATCTCGCAAAAATGGTGTGAATCGTAATTAAAGTTTGATTCAGATGGAATTACAGATTCGTTCAAAGTGATACAATGTAACTAAAATCAACTACATTTGAGTCAGCACCTTTTCGTCAATTGAACATACGGGTTATCGCTTCGGGTTTTCAGCGAATTATTCGTATTGCTGGTTCTTTCTCATAAAAGTTTCTCCCAGAAAACAAACCAATAGTGTCTCACATCGCCCCATTTTCCGTGAATTGGACGTATTCCACCGCAATTTTTTTTCATACAATGCGGATAGTACCGGCGGATACGAATCTATTTTGTGCGCGCGAAAGACACAATACGGCCAAAAACTAATTACCAGGATGGAAAATGAGTTACAACCAATGATAATAATAATTTTATCCGATTTACAAATCCAACCATCCTGCTTAATGATTAGGATTAAGCGCAAATTTTCGCCAAGAATTTGAAACGAATCTTCTCCGTCAATAGAAAATACGAATCCTTTGAAAGTCCAAATATTTCCGTGCAAAATCCTGCCTTCACCATTCAGCCGATTTGTTAAATGCAGGAAAAATACAAGAGACAATGAAATAGCCTCATATGACCCAGATAATATTTCAAAATTGGAAAATTGCCAATAGTTTTTACAAATTACACAATTTTCTTTTATGTGTGTATCTTTAAGTAAAAATGATCATATATATTCATGACCTATTAGTGACGGGAAATGCAAATTGAAGCTAAAAACTGAAACTGAGCTGTTAATCGAGCCAAAATTGGAACATTCTGAATAAATTCCAAATTACAAAAAAATCTCTTTAAATAAATGTAGTTTTGCTGTGTTTCCATGAAATGTCATTTACGAATCTGGGAACCTAAACAAAGCAATTAAAATGTTTTATTTGCTGCAACCTAAATAATATTGTAAAAAGAAATTAATCACAACATTTTCTCCCTATTCCGTTTTATTTTTTTATTTTTTTTGAAAAGCCGCTGAAACTTGCTGTTTATCCAATTCCCCCCTTTTTTCCAAGTTCGTGGTTGCATTTCAAAAACAGCAATTTCATCGCAATCCATAAACCTACGCACAAACACAAATACATAAAAAACTCGTTTGATTAGCAATAAAAAAGCATCTGAACATTGATCTGAACAAGTACAAAAAAACGAAACGAAATCACTCCAAAATTTCACATTTTGTTTGTGAGTTTCCCCTTCTCTTATGTGCCTCGGTATATCGACCAGGAATTGGGAACAACGCGGTTCGCAGGCATATTCTGAAAAAAGGAAAACCGCAAAAATGGACAAGGCTTTTTGAGAGTTGTTTTATTTTTTACGTGTCAGAGAGAAAAGTAAAACAAAACCGAAAAATAAATAAATTTGTTCACAAATTTGTTGTTGTTGTGTGTGTGTGTGTGTGTGATCACTGATCACGCTCTGATTGTTTTTCGAGTTTTTTATAGAGTTTTTGGAGTTTCGAGAGTTTGGGGTTAGGGCCGTGTGCCAGTCCAGTTCGGTTGAGTTCAGTTGGGCTTAAATTTTGAAAAAAGGAGGAAAAGAGGAAAAGGCTTGTTTCGAAAGAGGAACTTCAAACATATCGAGTTTTTATTATAACACATGAAATTTCATGATTTTGTTGGCGGTGTCCGTAGGTCCGTTGGATAATTTTGGTTGTCAAAATCTGGAACAGGATAATATTTGGTGAAAAATATAGGAATTTTCTACTAAGTATATCTTTGATGCCGATCAACATTTTCAACGTATTTTGGTTTCATGATATTCAAATCAAATCATATCAAATTTGCATATTAGTATAGAAAAACTTAAAATTGATTAATACTGATGATGATATCCGGTAAATACCATTTTGGACGTCCGAAATCTAGCTGGTTGAAAAGCTTTGTCCAAACTCCAACGCCATCTATCCAATATAAAATAAAAGGAAAACGTCATTGTCGGGGGCATATTGAGACAAATAATGTAATACATACATACACTAGGGGTTTGGCCAGTATTGGACAGTTTACGGTCTTGAGTCCATTTAAGACATTTAGTACCATCCCACTCGGAAGAGACCCAACTGTAAACAATACTAACTGCCAATGCGTCGTAATTAAAAAATTAGTCATTTTAATTATTGCCATTGCTGCCAAATAATTAAATCACAACCCTTCTAAACACATGTGAAAAATCCTCCCAATCTGGCTCAAGGGTCAATCCATATAATTGACGACAAATACAAGGTGGCTCCAACTTCGACAATATGAAGCAGTACTAAATAAAATGCTTATTTTCCCGACAATATCCAAGAATTGTTTTTTTACATTTTCTACCAAAAAAAAGTATTGTTCGCAAGTCCTTTTCCATGCGAATCTACTGAATTGCTAATTTTTCTTTATAATTTGTCCGTTTTTTGTCTGGTTAGTATAATCGCGCTTTTGATGAACTTTGGTTCATACCATAACCTCAACCGCCACCGAAATTATCGTAGAGTCCAGTGCACTGCCACTGCCCATTCCAGTTTGTATTTTGAAGGATGTGTTTGTGTGGGATGGTGATGTGCGATGCTATTTTGGTGTCCTCTGTGAAAAAAACAACAAAAATACATCCATTTCCTCTCCTTCCTCCTGCAGCCGTCCACTTGGATTTGTCAAGAGTGGCTTCTGCTTTCACTCTCTTCTCTCTCGCCCCGTTCTCTTCCGATGCGATGATGATCAAAGAAAAAAAAACATGAAAATACAGTGAAACTTCCATATACTAATACTCTCAAAAAAAGGGCAACTTCTTATTGTCATTGCAGTCGATTGATCCCTAGAGATTTTGCTTGTGTAAGAGCTTCTTCATAAGATTAATGTCTCGATGGTCATGTAAGGGTGTTGCCATATTCTTTAGTGCCAAGATGTCGCCGGTAGAGGGAGCTCATTGGGAAAACTTCGGAAAACTTGGAGGTTTTTTTTTAAGATTTGAAGATTGTGAAAAGAAATTAAACTCGTTCCCCGGCAACAAACAGAATACGCAGGGTTTTCCGAGGTTTTCAAGAATTCTAACCGTAATTCACAAGTTTCGCGATTTTTGAATAAGTGTCTGGTTAATTTCGTTTGTGAAAATTATTCTTATTTTAGTCAAGAACCCGGTTTTCTAATATAAGAATTTTTTGGATTTTGAACAATTCTTTGAGTTTGGAAAAAATTTGTGATTTCATAACAAATCTAATGATTTAGAGAAAAACTCCGATTTGTATAAGAAAATTCATACGCGTTTTTTAAAATCCGGATAGCTAGAGCCTAGAGCTCAGGTAGTTTGAATCAGAATTTAACGGGAGTTTCAGAAATTTCACGTGCATATCTTCCAAAAGATATTGGATTTTTTGTGCTTGTTTTGAAATAGCTTTTGTAGGAAATTATACATTTTAAAATAAAAATACACATTTTTCCGGCGTTTCTTTGAATATTTCAGGAATTTCTTGCCGTTGCAAACTTGTCGTTTCTTTCTATGTTCACTAAACCGTAAATCCAAATATTAACAAAAACTGATTTTCGAAATGAGAAATGGCTGTATTCAAAATTACGTAGCGCAATTTAAGTGAAGGAATTTTCTGAGACAGACTGAAAATCGCATTGGCATTGACAACTATCAGTTTAAAAATCTCCCCATAAGCACTATTTTTCGCATTTTGCTCACATGGAGAAGCCCCCTGCAAGAAAGTCTCTTTAAAACATAGTAAAATTTCCCTGTCAGAATGTCTCTTCATAAGCATAAAAAGTCTCTCTATAAGAAAGTGTCTCCATAACTATAAAACATTTTTCCGTGGTATTTGCTTATAGCAAAGTTCCACCGCATTGAAACCAAAATAGTCCTAGTCAGAGAGAAAATGCCGAAAATGGAGGAATGAAGTGGGAAATTATTCGAGCGG
>JAHZMY010003322.1:0-57396 GCA_027743915.1 Seira sanloemensis | reverse complement strand
ATGGGAAGTATTTGACCTTTTGGTTATAGGAATGATGATGTTGGGTGCTGGAAGCAAAACTTGCCTAGAGTAGTATTTAGTAAAGATTGTTTAACGTTTACATTGAAGACTAACGTTTCCCTGACACTTACAACTAACATGGTATTTATAATGCACGTTTTTTATATATTGACATGAAGGCATACAGAATTTAGTCTCGCAGCATTTTCCTTATCTCGGCATATCTCGGCTTTCGCTATTAGATATAGCTATTTAGCTTCGCAAAACGTTTTTGGTAAATAGACGAAACTGACAGAAAACAATTTGATGACTAGGAAGGTACTCTGGAATATTTTTTCTGGAAAAATTGTTTTTTTTTTAAATTGTAGTGGCGGTCGTTGATTCCACTCGAGAACTCGTACACTGACTACTGGCCCTTGTATCTTGTCAGTACTTCAATGTGTGCTTCGAGCTCTTTGATCCGTTTGTCCTTGAGAGCATTCATTAACTGGAGCCTTTCCACTTCCAACGACTTCTTGATGTAGCCACTTCGGTACTGAAAGGGCAATGTACATGATTACAAGCTCTTTTAAAAGTGGGATTGGAAGTAATAAATTGTAACTAGGCACGTACATCATCAAATGTGATGAGCTCTTGGGTGTTCTGCAGGTTCTTGATATTCTCCATGTTGTTCTGGTCACTCTTCATAACGGCCGGCGGTGAGGTCAAGTTGGGCGTAGAGCCGGTGTTCTGAAGCTGTGACACGATTGCAGCCACCTTCCTCTGCTGAACGGCTTGGTTCATCCACGTTTTCTCCCATTTCTCTTTGCTCTCCTTCTCCCGTGACTGCAAAATTTTAAGGGGCTTTGTAAGACGGTCGCCAAATTAATACAAAAATAGGCATCAGTGACAGTGACTAATATGTATGAATATCCCAATCAAAAGTGTATGTACAGAGAAAAGAGTACTTCCACTCCGATCTGATCAGTGCAACCTCCTTCAAATTACCTCACAATTTGGGACCACCTTTAACGACCTTACCCAGATCTGTACAGGGTACGTACTAAGTAAATACAAGGTATGTATGAAGTAAATAGTACTTACTAAGTATTTGTACATCGTACCTACTCACTTCAATGGCCTATTTTGTATCAAGGGAATTTAACTAGAATCGAAAAGTGCAAAGTAGGCTACACATTTTCACATTCCCAACACAATGTTAAAGGTTATAGTGTACGGTAACATGCATATTTTATAGGTATATACAAACAAAATCTCAACCCAAGCTATAATTACTATGATTATTCAAACAATTTGAAATGGTGAATAGAATTAGTGTATCAAAATGGCAAAAGCGGTGCTTATTTTGCATAAAGCTAGTTGAGTTAGTACCAAATCATATTTGCTAGCTTCTTGTTGAAGTAAATTAATGAGGTGGATAATTTTGGAGGATGCGGTCCTCCTCAGCGACGTGTGTTGACTTGGGCTAGGGGACCGGGGTGGAACGGTGACCAGGCTCATGTCAGTGTTCACTCCGCTATCACAATCATCATAGCCTAGGTGGTCACGGTCGTCCTCGTCGTCACAGTCCTCATCGGGATCGTCGTCGTCCTCATCGTCAATGTCTTCATCTTCGTCCTCTACCTCCTCGGAATCGTCACTCTCCTCCCGCCCGCTGTACCTCTCCACGGAGGAGTTGTCTCCCTGCGATGAGTTAGGTGACAGAATAAATCACAAGGCCGAACAAAATTAAAATTGAGGATAAAGTTAAATAAAACCCATGCACAACTTTAAGGAAAAAAAGACACATGCGTTAAAATAATTAGTGTGGTTCTATAGAAAAAAATTGACGAAAGCCATCTTTAAATTAGACACTATATGTAGCAAAAATAAAAAGGTGAAGCTGGAAACGGAAAAAAGAGTTATGACAAAAAGTTTTCAAACTAAAGTTTTTGCTTTCGCCCTGAATTGTAATAAACAGAGTATAAGGCTTACAGAGTATGTAAACGTACATGAAACATTAGTAGAGATGCTTGAGTTGGAATTAGAAGAGCTACTCAATTATTTAAAAGAAGAGCTAAAGCTGGAGCTGCTCGTTATGCATTAAATATGTAGCACTGCGATAATCATAATCGAAATGTTTGTTGATGAAATCAAAACGCTCGACCTCGGAGTTAGCAATATCGATTCAATTAAAATCCCTCCTTTTGATTTGTCATGATGGCCACTATTCACGTTAATGGTCCGTGTCAAACGTGGAGTTGAGAGAAGATTGAAAGGGACTGTGCCTAATGGCACATATTTGACTGTGTAATTGGAAATAGCATCTGGGACAATGTATGAAATGGACACGTATAGACTTAGAAGCGTTTTGGACGAGATAAATTGTTTATCTTACATCAAGAGTCCGGTAGTCTGGCACCGTTTCTTGTGACAAAAATGCAAACTTCATCTCGTTGTTCCGATCAGTCAGTTTATTGGCCAGGTCAATCCCTTGATATGTGACTGGCTTGTGTGTCTTGACGACCACACCTGCTCCCAAAATCATGAAGCACACAAAATTTGTTTTACGAACGGAATTTTCATTCTAATTTTGTCAATTTTCTTGTGACTGGGTCATAAATAGTGCACCTGTTTTCAAAGAGATGAGGATTGGAGGCCGATTCACCCCTTTCACCCATTCCGCGGCGGTCGTGGCTGGCGTTGGCGCTGGGGTATCGGGGAATATGTCATCTTGGAACTGATCACTCTGGAAAGATCATATGAGTCAACAAAGTGATTCTTAGCTTTTTCATTTGCTTCCCATCCGCATTACATCACAATTACACGATTTCGGCAGCCTCAATTCAATTATATCATTCAATCTCTTCACAGTCAATTATTTGCATGACGGAAGAAAGCTGATTGATTGTCTTAATGAGGCATTGATTACTACGTAAGAGAGTGTCTGAAGTCATTTCAAGCCTAACGGGATCAAATTCAAAGTGCAATAACAATTTTTAAAGAAAAAATGGTATATTCACCTTCCTGGGCACAATCATTGAGATTGGCTCGCACAATCCTTTGATAGTGTGGAGCTTGTAAAATCTGGCAATCTCACAGCGATACACATCGCAACCACGTTTGGGCATCCAGCCAACCCCCCTCTGCAGACATTAAAACCATTTTCAATTACACACATTATTATTATACCTATACAGGAGCAGTGTGCAGCCCTCGAGTACAACACAAAGGCCCACGTTTTTCTAGCAAGTAAATATTTTTTAAAAAAAGTATAACTAAAAGGCATGTAGAAAAAAAAGGTCTGATTGAAAATGTGGCATGCTCCGGCACCATATATGCCGGAAGGAAATGGTGCAATTGGACTGACGATGTAATGGACAATTGAAACTGCTTCTTTTACCTGCCCATTCGCCATTTCAAAGTACAATCTTATCACGTGTTTATTATCGGCGTCTCTGACCGTTTTCGCACTTCGTATGAGCACGCTAAGTTTCAAAAAAATAATAAAATCTATCTTTGTCATGCACTCGTAAATACATTTCCTTTTCTGTTTGGGCGAATTTACAAAAGCCTGCGTTCTACTGGTTTATGCACACCTGAGGAGATCCAGACAGGAACTGATTAAGGTAATACGACCATGGAGGATGATCCACAATCTCGTAGTATCGTATATTCCCATCGCCTTTGCCGGCGAGATACAGCATTCTGGTGTCGTGGTCGTAGTACGGAAACAGCACGCCCGACGACGAGTCTATCACCTCGCATGTGAGCGGCTTCTCCAAGTTCAGCCCATCCCAAATGGCAAATTGACGATCCGAGTATCTGGCAAAGCCTGTCGTCAGCAGCCTTCCCGTGTCACCAAGGAAGACCACCTTACTCGCCTTCGTGCCTGTGTGACACTGTCCTTCCTGCGGGAAGGAACGAGACAGGGACAAAATGAGACATGTCGAACTTTTGGAGGACAATCTAAAAAAATGCGAGTCATTTCCATCTCTAATGGGCTTGTATCGATGTTCTTTACCTGTAACACTTTTCCGGTGCGAGGATCGATAATCCTCAACTTTTTGTCTTTACATGTCGTCGCGACTAGTGAGCCATCACGGTTGAAAGCCATGCTGTAGATGATGTCGGGATGACAATCTATCACGGTCACAACTTCGGCTTTCGACACGTGCCAGATCACAATCTGTAAGAGTTTACCATTGGAAATTACGAAATAGGGTATTCTTAAGAGGAACTGCAATGTAATTCGAGCACAAGAAAATTTTCTTACGGTGTAATCAAAGCCAACAGTGGCAAGGATGTTGTCTGCGGTGGGGTGCCACTCGACGAAGCCGACTCTCCGCTTGTGCCCTGTCAGCTCAACTAGGCAGTCTGTCAAGTTGGCAGTGAGACCTCCATCAGGGATGTACCAGACTTTGACAGACGCGTCATCTGAGGCGGACGCGATTATGTTGTCATTGAATGGATTCCATTTGATGTCGAGTACGGCTCCAGCGTGGCCCGTGACTTTGTAGGTGTTGTGGTGCTCCAGCCGACCGTACTTTTGGAGGAGAGAAATTGTTTAGGCAATTTTTATAATGCATATAAATAACAATGAAAGTGTGACAAGAAAATGCCACTTTCTCCATTTTCACTTTTCCTCTGTTTGACGATATGAAGACGCAGGGACGACCAAATACACAATTTACTAAAATTGCATAGATACACTTTACGCTGAAAAATGTGCAGAACAGGAACGTTTTTAATCACACAAAACTATAATTGCAACAGCATACCTTTTGTACAAGTTTCTGTATTTTTTTAAACAATATTTGACAATTTATTAATTAAATTTTGGTGACAACATTTAGGAAGGTAAAACCGGGCGAAGTACCTAAAACGCAATGAAGGAAATTCTAAGTGTAAAGTTTTTGTCTCTTTTTATGACACTGGAAGAACAGCTAATAATATTTGTATATTTATCATGGCATGTACAATACGACTTCTGATAGCTGCAAACGTAAATTTTTGCTTTCACAATTTCTTGGATGAAAAAAGTCAAAATGTACTTGAAAATCTTTATAAGGAAGACAGGTGGAAAACGTTCTAATTAAGGCAAGGTTTTTAATTCAGAAAAAAATCCCATTGCTTGGCCGTCCCTTTAATGATTAAGGGCGAACTGGTAAAATGCTGCATGTTCTCTCATTTCTCACACTGAGGAGATAAGTACGACCCATGTCCTCGTCCAATTAGATAGCTTTGATACGATCAATCAGTAAAATAATATATATAATCGCTCCTTTGTCAAATTTCGGGGAAAATGAAGAACAACTATCAAAATTTTCATGCTCTACACGATGTAAAAGTATACCCTTTCACTTTTTTTCTCGTAAGCCAGAGCATGGAAAACCATGCATCGATAGGTCATAGGTCATTTATTCTTTTAGTTAATTTTTTCATTCACATGAGCACGTTTCTGTGTCCATGCGCGAGAACTGCAGCGATCTACCTGGTTTTCTCCAAAACTAGGGAAAGGTATAAATCTCATATCATAGGTATGTACGCTTTTCCGATGGTTCCAAAATTACCTACTTCGGCGTAGAGGACAGGGGTCGTATCCCCTCGTTGTCAGTTCACGTCCATTTTCTCATTTGACTTGCTTACGTCAATGTGAAAGGTATTTTTGTGAGTCATGTTTCCGAAACTCGGTAATTTCGCTTACCTTTTCAAGTGGAAGGACGAGAAATGAGCCGCCACCAGCTACTTCCGTCACGATTGCGATGAACTTTGGGTTCACTGCACAGAAACCACAATCGTGAGCATTTCGTGTGATCTTGATATTATCGTAGCTCTGCTCCTTCCTCGCCGGCTGACCATACACATGGCGAAATTTGGAAGTTCTCACTCCACGAAATCCCATCTGCAAGAGCCATATCAATTAAAGCTCATTGTTTCCTCGACAAACACAATCTACATATTTTTGAAGGCTTATCGAGAACACAAATTACGGCAATTAAATTTCTGCTTCACATACCCACTGTGATTTTCGTAAATTTTGGTGTGTGCAAAAGGTCTTGTTTGTAAAAGTGGCTATAGGAAAAAATTATCGAATGTAGAAGTTGGTTATCTGAAATAGCTGAATTTAAAAGAAAGTGACCAAATAAAAAACCATGTTAATGAGAAATCTGACAAAGTATTTGGTATGTTATTTGCGTACTGCAGAAAAATAGCAGTCTGCTTAAAATTTTCATTTTGTTGAACAATTTAAATGTAGTTTTTTCTGTCACCGATAGGTGAAATAATGTTTAAAGACACGGTTTCGCAATTCACCCCAAAAGTCACATACCCACTTATACAAGCAAGACCTTTTGCATTTGCCCTAAATTACGAATTCAAAGTCGATATGCCACTCGTGTCAAGTCAAAGTCTACTTTTATGGAAATCGAGCATGGAAATTTAAACTTATCCACAGCTGAAATGTGCCATTCTTACTACGAATGTATATTACTTTATAGAGTTCTGAAAAGGGAAAAGAAAACACGCAAAATTATAAGAATATGAAGCTTGTACAACACAAACCTGCAAATTAAGCATTTCCATAATCCTACAATAAGTTGAGCCTCACTTTAATTGCCAATTTAGCATATCTACAATTCTTTCGAGCTTTTAAACCACCACACATTCTCTCCAAGCATGAGTTCAGCGTAACTTTGTTAGTACACAAAAAATGAAGAAAAAACACACACAAGCAGATGTCACGAAATAGCATAATCAGTTTCAAAAACATATCTCTAGTAATCTCTTAACTTATATTTCGTCCCCATTAATCATACTCAATCAACTGAAGTCAAAAAAGGGAAAAAAGCCTCCTTTTCTGCTTTTCAATTCGGCAATTCCAACAGGCGGCTGAAAACGTCGCTGATACTTGATTTCCTTAGCACAAAAGGACAACTGTTTGATAAAGTAATTGAGTCCGTCACAACATTTTCTTGATTTTGTCTAATATGCCGCAGATTCTAATTACACACTACATTCAATCCAACTAATGGAGCACATGTGGGAATATGTCACATTGTTGGGAGAAAGCTAGTTGGCTTTGGCTTAAGTCCATTTTTATACTTTCCAATTGAAAACGTGAATCGGGGGACAAAACAGTCTTTGTGCGGATTCAAAGTGGAAAAAGGTCACTTTTTCATAAGTTGTTGAACAGTTTCTTTTCATCCAATTATTTAATCTGATTACGAAAATGGCATTATGGGTTTAGCAAACAAGTTGTTGAAGTTTGTGTAGGAATGCCATGGTTGCACACTGCTATGAGCACCGAGACAGCAGCGTTAATCTGTTGTACTATATGGCATTTTTTGTTCATTCTCTTACGACATCTCACTTTCAGACATAGCTCCCTGTTCGTACCATCTTCAAAATTGCACAAAGTCCACCTTTTTATTGGACGCCACATATTGCGTATTGCCACAAGCACTGAAAATTGAGGGCCAACACGCCACCAGCTTTACGCTGCAAGGATAAAACTTTACGGGACAAAAGATTCTTTGACAATCACTGACCATGTAAAACCAATATTGATGGACTCATTTTCCCCCTGATTCGATATGGGAATTCGTTTTCCGGTGTAGCCATGAATAATTCGAGTTGAGCACTCGATCCCAATACATCCCTTTGAGTCATTTCACAGACTTTTGTGTAACAAAGAAACTTGCATAAAGCTTCAAAGAGAAACTTTCACGGTTTCACAAAATCCACATAAAATATAATCTTTTTTCCATACATATAAAACCGTGCGAATAAATTTCATGTTTTTTTAAAAAAAAACCAAGCATGTGCAACTGTCTCTGAGACGCACCTGCTCACAAGGAAATGCTTCTAGACGCGGGAGGAACAACACCACCATTCGCCAAATAATTGGGCAATCATCATCCCAATAAAAAAGAAGAGATCACTTTTTAATCTTTCATGCTGCTGCAGGAGAATCTCAAATTTTGAAAAGTACAAGTGTGAACCATGAATGCAACTAAAATAAACAAAAGAAGTTGCATAGAATCCACCTGAAAGGTGTGTAAACCTAACTCTTTGAAATGAACATTCGCAAACGGTACACGATATTTTTATGAACTGAGTACAAAGCCACTTATAATTTCAATAAGACCATTACAGAGATCCCGAGATTAGTTGTAGAGATACAAGATAAAAAAAACTCTGCGTAACTGTTTAGCGCATTACGACGAGTAAACAACAAATAAAAAACTCACTTTTCAAAATACAAAATAGCCTTCTCTTTCCTCCTTTTGTTACAGAATTGTGAACAAAATATGAAAAGCAGAGAGTGGAAGCACATGAAGCATGCGAGACCCGTTTCAAAATTGTATAATCGAGAGATAAGTACAGTCACTTCACGAGTGTGCTTCCTTATGCTCTGCTATCTGAGTTGGAATTAAAGGGCAATTTAGAACCAAATTAATAGGTATCAAGATTTCTGAGATTTTGGGAAAGGAGTGACAAACAGGCATAGGTGACAATAGCTGATGGGGAGAATGCATCTCTGCGTATGAGTGTCGAAAAGGTTCTCGCCGATACGACGCCGCTCACTTGCACCTTTTCGTGCAAAGACGTGCGGGTGATAAGTGATGTATGAAAAGTACCTGGCATGCTAAACCAAACACTAGGGAATTAATTAAAATCCATGTCTGAATGTCTCCAAGAATCGTTAAAAACAAACACATGCGGCTAACAATTATTGCTGATGGGAATGTCAACTTCAGATTTAAGCTAAAGGGCTTATTATAAATTTAAACAAGGGTTTTAACTCATTCGTCATTATTTGGTAGCTTTCCGGCGTGTAAAGTGTCTTGCTTGTAGAAAAGGGTAAAGTAGCCTTATTATAAGTGGTTAAATGAGTGAAGCTTAAACTCATTGATTGCGTGTCTTGACTTGAACTACCTACCTGAATTTAGTTCAAGATAGCGGCGAGCCCTGTGGTATCTACTTAAAACAATGCAATGGAAAAAGGCTCGAGAAACTCGAAAGGGCGCGATTTCGAGTGGGTCTCTCGGCCTTACCATTTACACATCTTACAAGTAAATAGATGCATTATATTATATTCTCCTAATTTGGTGCTTTCTGCATATATTCCACTCCTCACGAAACATAATTTTGATGATTGACTCTACACCCTGCACTGATTTCGTTCACATTTCAAGACGACCATTTAGTTACGCTAAAACCTGCGATAGTTGTTGCACTCAACTGCAGAAACAATATTTTAGTGTTCTCTTGAGCTCGCCTCCCTATCTTTTTGAGCTAGGCCCGTTCTGCGAACGAAAATCAAATACTCATGCACTTAACAGCCACATTTTCTGCCATTATGTCTGGGTTATGGATGCGTAAAAACGTATGTAACACATCATAACCATAATCCACACGCAAAAATGTTATTACAGTTTTTATTTTTTGAGATAATCGCGACTCGCAAGAAGGGGAAAATTCGTGAGAAAGATATTTGCGACTGCTTTTAACTACATTATACATGATTATGAATGACTATGACTTACGAACATTTTAGGATGGTGGTTAAAGCCTGGCATCGAGGCTTTCAACTGGGAATAAGATACATAATGTTCTGGTCTGACAATTTAAACTTTGAATAGGGAAACATTTTCGCAGTGAGTACCCCTTAGCTATTTAACTTGCGAAAAAAGACACGGTGCACCTGCATTTGAGAATGATACGATTTAAAACTGCGAGCTAGTTCAGTGGCCTGGCCTCGGGCCTAACGCTTGAAAAAATCACAAGCATAAATAGGGCGCAGTAGGTTACGTGGATTGATCAAACATGTTCTTGGAAGTCCAACTTTTCTCTTCTACTTGCTCAAATTGTCAGCAACGGTGCTGCGCAGTTATGACTCACAGCGTTTATATGGTATGAGTTATTACTACCCCAATAATCGTAAAAGGTATGGTACTATATTCACCCAACTCCGATTCGTATGATGCATTCATATACATGGATTTAATTAGATTAGCGTCTAATTAGATTTAGAAATTAACCTTGAAACTGCCTGGTTTCGCATAGGTATTCGTATGTGCATAATTAACAAGGTAAAAAGGGCAGTTATTGGTTGGCCAACAATAAGGGATTTGCCTTTTTGTGTTTCGGTAAGAACTTGAATAACAATTTTTGAATGGGGTGATACTAATTAATTCATGTCTTATCTAATCCCCCTTGCACTTGCTTTACGTAGCAAGAATTACTACGTGACTCAAATTTCGAAACGCTGATGCTAAGTTGTGAGCCAAATTGCAAAAAAGTACAAAATCAAGTTTCGCTTAATAAATTGCTGAATGAGTTTTTAATCAATCGTATTGTACTCCACATACCGTTATGTACCACAATTCATAACCACTTGGATATGCCGGAAACAAAGGAAAATATAGGGAAATGACTGTAGACTCAAAAAACTGCAATCAAAATGATTCATTTATACACAAAGTATGTAATACCTACGCAATTACATACACGCTTCTACATATTCACCTTGAAATCAAATCAACTTGTGAGATTTAAACGAGTCGATAAAAACGTTGCTGATTAGTTATACTTATGTCAAAGGTAAAGTTTAAATGCGGGGTGGTTGGAAATGACAAAAGCTCATTGAATATTTCCTACACAAACCAGAGCGTTTCCCCTCAATTTTCTATTATTATAATCACAAGACATTCCTTCAATAGCTCCTTCATTTTTTTGTCTCGGGTGGTGATGGAGACCATTTTGCCATCACGAACATACTTAGGTGATTACCTCTGTAAAACGTGGCGCTTCAGGACTCATTTTCTACGAGGATGGTGTGCGCGGTCTACTCAACTAATTTTACGGCCTTTGTCCATTCTTTGATAATTCAGGTGCACCCCTCTTCTTTTAATTGCACGTTAAGCCCGAGTGAATAGCCGAGGTGGTAATCAAATCCATTCTCACTTACTCTCTTCTCAGATAAAGCGAAACAAGGACAAATACATATAATATCGAGTTGCGACACACTTGTCATGTATTCGGCCTCCCCTGCTCACTGGCTGCTGTGTGTGGCTAGTGGTGTCCACAGGTAGAGCAGCCAATTACATGCTCATTGCTCAGTCATGATACGAAACATGATAAATTACACGACTTACAACAATATTGTTCCATTTGACGAGCTTAACGTAAAGCCGAAGCCTAGCTGAAAATCTAGAGGGAAAAATCATAATTCTGCTTTTAGTTAGGCCACGCGCTCTCAAAGCACTCATCATGGCCATAACAGTAACAGTGTTACAATACGACTCACCTTTTTTTCATTGCGCATTTATACGACAGTTTAAAATAAATTATAAGAACGAACTGTAGCTGCTGCATTGGCGGTACATTGCTCCTTTTCCCTGCTTCATCATAATAACTGTCCAAGACGAAATGACTTTTAGTACAATGTGGCGTCGGGAGTCGACAAATACACGCATTCAATCTGGCAAAAAATTATCGACGTTTTCTGTAATGATCAAACGAGAACAACCGCTCGTGTCTCCGATAATGATGGCAATAAAAAAGTGACTGCGTCGACAACAACACAGCGACCAAATGTATATTTTGTAAACGTAAATTTCAGCCGCTGAACCCTGTATCACATGGTAATAATAATGTGCGTCCACGCTTCAGTACAGATACATTATTCACAGCTCGTTAAGTCTCTGTCGTTTTGTCTGGCTTAATTAAGGTAAAGTTCAACCATGACAAGATGCAGTTTTCAAAAAGCAATTCGTACTCGCATAAAATGCATTTACATACATTTACATGGTCTCTTTTAACATCAAAATGAATTTTTCAAAGAAAAGCCTATGCAATACATCTCATAAGCAGCACGGAGAGAAATATCACTAATATAAAAATGTGATCCGGCTTGCAAGCCCATAAAACGCATTTAAATTAATGACTCATTCCTTCAGCGTTTTGGTGAGAAGGGGCCGCACCAAACTGATTTTTCATTAGCACAAGGAAAATATTGTTTTACCAATACAAAATCTGAAAATCCAATAGGCTTAGCATCCACATGAAACACAAAAGGTTTGCTTCACGAGAGATAAGCGCAGGTTGTGGGCCTATAATACAGTGCAATAATTGAAATACACAATTTTTGGTGGAATGTCGGCAACTACATACTTATTTCTGCACACGCTACACCACACCTACGACTAGCAGCGAAAAGGAGTCATCTAACCTTGCCATTCAAAAAGGGAGATTGAAATTTGATTTGCAAAAACTAGTAATTAGTTTCGCACATTTTCACCCTATTCGAAAAATACGGAGGACCGCAATGATAGCGTTCGATTTTTTTCTGTGGGTGTATGCATGTATAACACATGCCAATCAAGTATCGATTTTTTGAAGCTTGCAAAGAAAAACGAAATGGTCTATTTTGAGAAGGGTAATTACTCGTCAGAAAGTTGTTTGCAGCGTAATTTCACGCCAGGGTGACGAATCAGAAATTGTAGTTTCCATGACCCTCTCATATCACAGCCCATTCGAAACAATAAACTTGTGTGTACAGCATGCTGCGATTAGTGTAGCTTTCGCCAAGCGTAAAGATTTCTCAAAAAAGTTTTAATTGCAAAAGCATCCCCATAAAACACGTGGCAAATGTCAGACCGTAAATTTCCTTCAGTATCTTGAGAAAATGGTAAATGTCCAAATAAGAAATTGTTTCTTCCGCACGCGTTTTTAATCTTCGGGAGGAAACTTCTTGTAAATATGACTTAACAAGTTGAGGAGAAACGTTTTCGCCTTTGACAAGTTGCCGGTTTCAGTCTCTCGGTGAGTTTTAAGGCAGAATAAAAACCTTTTTATGGCCTATGAAATCATTAGATAATGATTCACTGTCACAGAGTTGGGATGTCTAACATCCCAGCTTTTTGGCAAAGGATTAGATTCAGCGGAGATTCTGACCGACCACCAATTACTGTAAAGTAGTAGTAGTGATACGAACCAAAATTCCGCAATTAAATACGCACTTGAGCATAAATACAAGTGTGTGCATAAATATGTAGCATCAGAATACACACATATTTTGGTTACGCAATCGAAAAATGTGCTCAATAAATTCAGTTGCGCCTTATCGAATGTACTATCGTTTTTGGACAGCGGATCGAATATGGATTTTTAAAAGTTGTTGAATATATAGAATTGTTAACAAGATGCTATCTCAATGGTTATCCAACGGTAGTTAAAGTCCAATTAAAAGCAATCCTGTACAGTGCAATCAATAAAAGGCAAGAGGTTGTTTCAGTTTCACTCTCCGCCTCTCAACGCTGAAATATTGTAATTCGCTCCTTTCGCTATTAGTCTTACATTCGTGTTTCAAGGAAACGGTTGAGATGAGAATCAAAGTCAAAATGAAAAATTGAGAAATATAGTTTTATGTTCGAGAGCATTCCCTTTTTAATTCGATTCGAGATCACTGATTTTTTTTGTGTGTCAAGTTCCCTATCTTAATGGAAAGGCTAGACGCTGGTCTATAATTATAATTTGTAATTGTATGCATCTCGTGAAGATATCAATCTTCTATTAGCATTGACTACGGCTTAAGAAGGAGAGCAATTAAATTGTAGTAAAATGAGATTTGAACAATTCGCACCAAGACGAGACATGCTCTCTGCAGCTCAGGTTCAAAACTACAAACAGCTAAAGAAACGAACGGTCGAATTAGCTGCTCGCTACCTTTTAAATTACTACAGGGATAATTAAACAGATTTTATAGCGATTCCTACACGCACACACTAGTCACTACAACACGCTTTTTATTAGCATTAGTGGATGGATGAGATAACAGATCACTAATATATTTGAATAAATGTGCTCAATAAACTCATTGTGCCGTTATGTAATATCGTTTCAGGACAGGATCGAGTTTGGATTTTTAAAAGTTGTTGAATAATAGGTACATACAATTTTGTCTACATAGTCTACACAAACGTTTGTATTTACCCATTTACGCACATGTTCAATGTTAATGAGCAGAGCCGGAATGCGTCTACATGTTTAAGAGAATTTGATTGACATCAAAATATAATCATGCCTCTATCATGTAAGGCGTAAGCAGAAGTGGTATACCAAAAGACCCAGGGAAAAATATGTAGAAGTTAAAAAACAGGGCCTCTTAGCGAGAATATTTTAAAAATGTGAGACATTATTGCACATTTGCAACCCTATCCACCATCATCATGCCTCTGGGTGGCACGGTGTAGGATGGGTAGTGTACACAAAGGCCAAAGATGAGACAGATTGGATTGAGTCTCATCCAATTTTCTTCATTGACAATGACAATTCATTTTGAAATGATACTGACAATATATTGTATGTATATTGTGAGTATTTTCAGAGCATGACAGATGCCTGAAACATTTTTGAAAGTGGCACTGGCTCTTTTGAGTTGTAAGTTTATAAAGGACAATTTCACATTTTGATGACTTTTTTGCCAGATAAAACAAACTGGCGCGATTGTAGCCTGAAAACCCGGAGCTGAGATTTCCGTTCTATAGCTGCTTGTTGAAAAAATTTTTTTTGCATTTACTAAGGGTGTTTCGGATGTTGACAGATATAGCTGTGAGTAATTTTTAAACTAATGTTTTACTGGATGTGCGTGGGTCAGTTTGAGATATTGTTACACGTAACTTCAAGCATTTTTTTAACTGGTCCAGATTAACCAACTTTTTCAGTTCAGGCCAGATTAAAAAGATTAGTGCGAACATTGTCGCAAAGTAAGATGTATTACAAATTACACATTCCTTCCAAACGAATAAGAGTTATGAGACAGATATTACACAAGAGTACCTGCGTAGTTCAAGTGTTAAAAACACCCGTCATGTAGATAGGCGATGCGGGGTTTGAGAACACGCCGTGGGATTCAAATTTTTGTAAAATGTCTGTTTCATTTCTTTCAATACACGTTAAAAGTAATTCATCCTCCTTTGCGACTAGCTTTGATACTTATTCTAAATTACTTGAGCTAAGCTGGGACTCCAATATCTCGATGAATTCCGGCAATATTGTTATTTTAGTTTGTTAATGGTAATAAAAGTTTTCTTCCACTGTCAGTGCAATACCCAACTTTTGTGGTTATTGGAACGTTACAAAGATCGTATCAGGAAATTGTTAGAGTATCCAGCATGGACGGTCGTCGTGCTTGACACCGTTTATCTTTAACTGATTTATGTGTATAACTGCCTCGAAATATACAATTTTAAGGTAGACATCATTTACTGAAAGAAGAGTTGTAGATACACAGCCACATAATCATTACGGCCAAAATCGATCTTTTCTGGTTGAAATACTCATACCTCTAAAAGTAACGGAACCTTACCATTTCTGCCAAGACTCGCGAGTTTAAACGTACACAATTGCGTCAACCCTGTTAGCACCTCCCAGACAATGAAAGTCACGGTTTCATTTCCATCCAAAGATCACAACCCATCACGCCTCGAGCTAAATCTTGGTAAATACGCCTGAATTTTTTTATGGAATCGAAGCATGTTCAAAATTCTCAAGGCCCATGAGCACGATGGATTGTCAACAAAAGCTTCAAAACTGCATTGGAATAGGTTCACCTCGAGCACAAAAGGCAACCCATGGTTCCCCAACTTTTGAGATTTTTTTTCTTTCTAATTTTGTGTCAAAATTGAGCACTTTTTGAGTCACCTCGTAACTCGCACAATTTTCTAAATGAAGCGTGTCAATGATGTAAATAGTCAAATAAAATACTGCTAATCTGAGTAGGTAGCTATGAGTATGAAGGCTAAACTTTTAAAGTACACGTGGAGCAGCGATGCTTCATGACGATCAGATTGAGAATGAGGCGCGACGAGAGAGAATCGAGTTTTAATGGACACATCCCGGAAGGGGTGAGGTATGAGATGATGATCTTCCTCATGTCAGCCTACATCAACTTTAGCACTGTTTCACATTGCGGAATGGTAGTGAAGGATGGAGAGCGTGCGTAATAACAATATGCATATTTCAGGATGCACAAATGATAGACAAGCGTGACATCGAGAGTAATTACTCCAGAGACAAATTGTGCCTCATGCATCCACCCCATCGTCATGTTCAGAGTTGACAAAATTCAGTGTAGCCTAGTTTATGGCTTGAATCATTTGCTTACAAGTTGAAAGCTTGAGTTAAAATTTTCTCGTTGGAAGGCTCAAAAGTTTTTATAAAAGACTTGAGTCATTAATAAAAAGTCTAATAATAGGAAATTAGTGAGCTACGTATTCAATGATTCATAAGAGGAAAGATGAAGTAATATTTTCATCTGGTAGAATGATTCTCTGTGTAACAAATAATTGTTGACGACGTCAAAAATTATGCATTTCATATTTTTCCATTTAGAGGAAAGCCGTCCAAAGTCTAGCTCGATATCTGCAAGCCAAAAGTCTAATCTAATCTTAGAGTTGTGAGCACATCCAAGAAGTAGTTCTCTTTCCATTCAAACTTTGATTGACATCTTTGATCACTGAGAAATTACTTAATATGCAAAATCCAAGAGGGCATTTCATGTCAATTACTGTGTCATCAGAAAGTATAAAGTATAATTTAAAGGACATAGTTGAAAGCTGCATACAAACACAGAAGTGCTCACACTCCTTGTAAATTTCAAGCTCAAGATTTAAAAAGAAGCGAGAAATGCTCTAATCAAAATACAAACTAGAGAGTTAATAATTAGCACAGCATTCTCGTCAATTACTACACAGCACAATGACAATAGTTATTACCTTGACAGGAGGTTTAGTACAAGACGTACAGTCCACCATGATTCAGCTTTTTTGTAAGAGAATGGAATTAAATGATTATTTTAATGATGTATTTTTGCTGTGTATTCTCTCTCCGTTCTTCAAAGGTTATATCCAGAGTTGTGATCTTGAAGTAAATTGGGACAAATCACAAGCACATACACAAAACAGTCACGCAGTGTCAGTTAATAAATTTCTGGAGAACGTGCACAAAAATCTCACAAACTTTGTTTCGTACAAATGTAGTTGTTAGAAAAGGTTAAGGCAAATCATTAGGCAGTGTGCGCTTTTGGATTGGATATTAGAGAAAGTGCTTAATTGCAGTATGAGCTAAAAGTATTTTGATGACATGACGGTGAGACCAACAAGCTTATTGGTTTTTTTTTGGCCGAACACTGTAGTATCGCGACTGATTGCTCGAATTTGCGAGAAAAACTAAAAAATAGTTTTTATCTCTTTGTGTCCGCTGCTGGGGGATGGATGTCAAGTGTGAGCGTGTACTGTCTTCAAAAGTGATTCTCCTTCTGGTAAATACTAAAATTAGCGTTAAGATCGCGTCAAAAATGTACAATATGCTGGTACGGTACAAAAGCTGATGAGTCTGTTTTGGGCAACTCGTTTTGTTTGTAAACTCGTGTTATGTACGTTTCTCTTGCCTTTATTCTTCTCGCTTATGATATTGCCATCATCCCTTCACTTACTCCAAATTATGCGGCGAAGACAGATTCAAACAAGAAAATGTCTTTCGTCGTACCACACACTCCTTTTCTCCCATTTGCGTGCGCTTTTGTCTTCGTCTTCAGCGATGACGCTGTATGGACATATCACAGTGGGGACGAAGGCTTTTGGGAAATGAGCTGGTCGCAAATACCTCAGTTTTAGCCCAGAGTTGAGGGTCTTAAGTAATCTGAGATGGAGAGGGGAATAATAATGCGATGACTAAGCGCTGGTTAAAGGGCTTTTAAAAATATATACTTTATGTACACGAGAAATTTGTTCTTATTTGTCCTGCGTCCTCTCACAAATCTCTTCTCTTCTTGTACTTGGCCAAATTTTTCAGCCAAATTTCGAGTCGCTTATTCTGATTTTGTGTATGTAGAACTTTTGGTTCAACCTTGGTTTGGCACTTTGACACATGGACGTCGTACAGAATACGAAACAATTCTTTTTCTCTGAATTATTGAATAGTTTTTTATTGTTGCTGATGAATCAGGTCGTAAATGAAGTGATAACGCACACAAAACTTTTTTAGTTTTACTCTCTCTCTTTTCTTAATTGCATTAGCAACCTATTCCAGCGCAGATTTTCTTGTCTTTTAAATGCAGGGCTTTGCACACATCCTGGACAACAAGGCAAACGAATCAAGTTTCTCTCTGTGGACTAACAACTAATCGTAAGCACAGGAGGAAAAGGAAGCACTGTAAGGTGGGACTGTAGGGAATGAGATATTTTTATTGCAATTGTTTCGAATGGCAGTAAGTAGGAAAAAGTAGTAGTAGGAAACTAATTTTAGTAGTTGCGTTGTTTCTTTCTTTGATGACTTTTTAGTGGAGGAAAGCACATGGAAATAAGGCTTTTATTTATCGCAAACCTTCAGTCTTTCTTTTAAGCGAACAATATGTTTTATGGCAGATCGTTCCTGTCCTGGAGGAACTCAACTAGGTTTGTTAAACATGCAAACAAACAGTGCATTATAACTTGTTTGTTAGTAATGCTTCATCACAAAGAGAAAGGTCCGAAAGTGAGAGTGGTTTGAGAAGGTTTTATTATGCTGCAAGTCGGTGCTCCATGCCTCGTCCTCCCATTCCAGCAAAGAGGCTCCAAAAGCTAGGCTATATTATTGTTTCGTCAAAGTCACATTTACACACACACCAAACACCAGAACCCAGAGAGACCAGCGTCAAGCAAGCACGTCGGAAGAGTCAGAGTTGAAAAGTGAGCCACACACTGGCATTGGAAGAAGACAAATCACAGAAAAAACAACATTTACACAACATATCTGCATCCACATTATGAAGGATGTATGTAATAATAATAAAAACATTGTACATATTTGCTAAATTAAAAGCATATAAAAGCGCAGGCAAAATTTTTAATTTGACTGGATATTTATCGATGTAGCGATTTTTCATGAAGGGGATTTATAGCTCAGATTATGATTACACTATCCACGTCGAATAATTAAAGGGAGACGATGTACAAAAGCATAAATCGCGTCCCATTTACTCGCCGCACCAGTAATGATTTCATACGAGACTTTTTGATGATATAAGAAATGAGATCATCTTTTGGGGAAGAAGGCGATTCCACTTTGATTCAAATGATGTGATGATGAGCATTGAATCTTGAAGCAACAGCATCATTATTTGGATTTCAATACATTTTTTTAAAATCCGGGGCATGCATCTGCTGAACGAGAATGTCCAGAAAGTGAGAGGGAGCGTCAGCATCTGAAGAGTGAGATAAAGAATGCGCTTGGCTATCATCTCTGGCATTAAGTTAATAGCTCACAAACCCTGTACTTAACTTCCTCTCCATATGTAAATATGACTCCTAATTTTAACGCCTGTTTCATGAGCCTCGAATTACTTATGGGCTGATTCAGTAGAGAGAGAGAAAAAAAGTTTGGATGATAGTAGTGTAAACTTGTGTGCACATTCTTCAGTCAAGGAGGGATCAAGGTACGGCTACAAAACGATTGTTATTGGCTTGTATCCGTCTCCATGAGATATCAAAGCTGGATTCAATGATGATGAGGACGGTGATATGATGGACAAGATAAAAGGATGAGAGAGAGAGAGAGATTGAGACTCTCTCGCGTATTTTTACGATTGGGAATGTGCGTGACAGACGTATCGGGGTATCAGCATCATCATCATATCAAAATAATGTTAAAAGTTTTGCACTTTTTTTCTAATGTTAAAAAGCAACAAAAGTGAAAAAGACTTGTTTTTCTCTTCCATTCATTACCATACCACGGTATATCTATATTCTATAAAACATGCAGCGATCAGTGCTTTCTAGTACACGAGTCGTTTCACAATTTCTTTGGCCTGCAAAAATGCGGTAAAAAAGGATCGCACAATTGTGCTTTGTTACGATTATTTTCCATGTCGCCGAGATTACGTGGTGCCACCTCTCTCTCAGTCTTATCGTTGAGAATGGAATCTATCTCCTTTGTTCATTGTCCTTCTCTCTACATCTTTGATGCTCATCGGGACAACGTAAATATTTTTAGGGAAAGATTGTCACGGGTGGTAAATGTCTACACCGAGGAGATTAGTGGGAGTGAGGATGCTGGTTCAAACACAAGTTGAACAGGCTGATTCCATCAAACGTGATTGACTCTTATCTGACCATGCCATTCTTTATGTTGAAACATACAACTTTTTTCCAGCAACTTGAGAAACGCCTTCCATCCAAGTGAGCACAGTATGAAAATTTGGGCTGATTGATTGTGAGTCGCACGGTCGAAGTACCTAATTATTTTATGCAGAGTGGGAAAAACTTATTGGGATAGATAAGTAAATTATTTGAGAGATTACAATACGATCAATTGACATTTGACATCAGTTGAATGTGAAAAAGGTCTACGTGTATTAATATTAGACTGAGGCGAGCAAGGTTTTGAACCACCTATGCTTATGGTCTGTCGAAATACAATCCTTCCGAAATTCCTGGACACGCCTTTCAAGCTCCGTTCAAATTTTAATGAATTAGTAAATCACGAAAGATCTATCACCGCTTCTCTGAACGACAAAATGCAAACTAATATAACTAATATTTTGACATTTTTGTTATTAAAAAAGAAATGTCTCATCTTTCCACAAAACTATCATTCACCTGACGAACCTTAACAGGTTAGATTGAGGAAAGGAGGAAATAAATACGCGTGACGTGAGTACGGTGACAAAGGATATAGCCTTCAGTGGGACAGCCTCAACCTCTGGGCAACCTTCACTCTCCCCGTATCATCATTCTCTTTCAATAATCATTTCAAACTCCTTCTCTTCTTTAATCTCCACAATGTAGCATGCAATCAAGTTTTAGCACGAGGCGAATAGTTGAATAGAGAGAAAAATACGACATGAGCTTTGTACCCTGCTTGCCTCGCCTCGACAAAACATTCATTTCGCGTACATTTATTTACCAACAGCTCAAAGCACTGCGAGTAATGTCGCTCCAAGCAATATTATTATTCTGGACAGGAGCATAAGACAAGAAAAAAGTGCAGGACAGAACGAGTAGTAGGATAGCTACTCTGGCAGTGCTAGACTTGTTGGCTCGCAGTCTTGTGTAATCTTGCGGCAACAATCGACTAACACCACCACAATTAATTTAACTTTTATATGTGAACAAAAAAATGTGCACGCCGCGGACCGATGATTTATTGCAAGCATTTGAGAGAACAAGAAAAAAATTGTGAATTTATTCCATCCTTCTAGGATGCACCTTACTGTTTTTTTCAAAGAGGGGACAAAAATTGGAGGAAGTTGCAAGTCATCTCACTTGTCAAAGTAAATATGATTAGGCTCGAAAGATTCCCGTTTCAATGAAAGAGATGGGGCTCAAAAAAAGTGTAAAATTAAAAAAGGATGAGGCAGCATAACTCAAGTAAGAATATTTTCTTTGGATGAGAGCATGCCTCAACAATATATTCTGTCTAGTCCTCAAGAATACAGTAATATAAACAGAGGGAATGAAATTGATAAAAGATTGTGCGAGTCTCCTCTTCACTTGTTCCTTTTCGTCAGCAAAAAGTAATTAGCAAGGTGACGACACCAGATGACGGTTACGTATGGACAAGGGAGGCTTGACAAATACAGTACGTTGATAGATTAATTAGCTAAAGTTGGTTCCTGGTCGGGAGCCTAAAAGAAAGAGGCTCGATAATAATAAGCCCTGCTCTAATCGTTGTTTTGCTTGTCCTCCATGTCTTTGGCAATATTTTTCACAACTGTTGAGAAACGCATGAAAGGCAAGGACGGTTGCACGATCATCTTCTGTCTTTTTATCCACTTTCTGCTTCATTCTCCACCCACGAAATTAAGTACTTGAGATTTTTTGGAGGAACAGAAACGAAGATCAACAAAGCAAGGTACAAAAAACGTCGGTGTGCATCAAGATATTGTCTTTACCAGTTTTGTCTTCGCAAACGTTGCGAAATACCTTGCGGGAGCCTATAAATGCACTCCGTTTGAACTACTCCAGCCTCCTATTTTTTATTCTGCTGACTTGCTCTTAAAATCTACAAACTTTTCCTTTCCTATCCCCCATGGAACTATGTGTAAGCCAATTGAAGCATGGCTCAAAGCACTGCAGTAACTTATTGTTAGGAAGAGCACCGAGTACAAAATAAAATTTAAAACTTTCTTTATTTTTCGTGTTTATGAGACTACGGAAAGGTTCTCAAGCGCTGCAGCAAGACGTTGCTTAAAGCTTAAAGTTTCATAAATTTCATGCTCAATTCTCGATGCTCTAAAGAGAAATATTCCTGACGAGAGGAAAGCTGTGTCAAAAAATTCGTTCTTGTACCTGCACACATATTGCGTAATATGCATAATATTATACCTTTGACTTGATGATGAGACGATTTTGGACACGAGCTAGAAATAAATTAATACGATTATGATGATATTGGAAGGAAGAGGAGGGAAGAACCCTCTTTTTGCACTAAACTGGAATGCTTTATTCCCTTCTTTCCTTTCAACCGACTAATAATAATCTCTATACACGAAGAAAAAATTCCCATGCTCTCAGCTCTCATGTTTTTTCCTGGCAAGTATTTTTCTCTCTACCTCGCATTTATAAATAAATTAATGTGTAATAAGTTCAAAATTAGATATAAAAATGGTCTGTATCTTTAGTCACCGAGTGGAAAATAATGAAAAGTCCCATTCTCCACCTTTCTTTCAAAAGAGGAAAGAAGATTCTTATTCTTTCAACCGCATGGCACGTCACGCCGCAGTACGTACACTTAAACTGACTCGCTATTTTTGACAGATTTCCCTCTGGATTAACTAGAGTCATCGTCGTTTTCCCTGTCTTCAAAACAGGAATATTTTTTTCAGGAAGAAGAAAACATTCTTATGGATTGCTTTTCGTATCATGTCAGGATTCGTTTCGAGGGAAATGTATAACGTACACATACACATATTTATACGTGTAAGTATATCCACATTTTATCAGGACGGAGATAGGAATAAGGAAGGAAGAGGCAAGGAAAATGAGATGAGTTTTTGCACTCTTCACCGGCTACACTCACGTACTTCCACCACAAGAAGAAAATGAGACTTTGAGATGGATGATGATGGTGTTATGATTACGTAACTATTCACGATCATGCACATAGGAATGTGAATGGGTATGCCCCAAGCCAACACCACTAATAAAGAACCATCGAACGGACCTTTTTCCCCCTGACGCTGCCTTATTCACAATATCGTCTTTATGGGAAGAAAAAAGGTACACATGATAGATAATGACGAGCGTTTTTTTTCTCTCGAAGAAAATGGCATTTTCTGGTGAACTTGTGGGAGGACGGAAGAGACGACGAAACAGACTTTTGAACTTGCTCTCTCTCCACCGCAAATTAAAGCAAAGCGAGGGATGATGCTAATAAACTTGTACCTTGTTTTCGCGAGAATGACAAAAATATCACTCTTATTTTTAGATGCGGATTTTTTCTTCCATTTTACCCGTAATATCTAGGTACTGTATTTTTATACCGATGCAATGAAAAGGTGTGACCTATCAAATTAATTTTTTGCTACGCAGAAAAATAAAAACATAAAGAGTAGAAAATGTACCTGGAAAACCTTTCAGGAAAGAATCGCACGCTCTTAAAATCCTTTCCCGATCGGAAGCACAGAACCAAGCAGCATGGGCCGATCAACCCTTTTTATACTCCCTGTTGACACGATTGCGCAGAGACGAGTTTCTTGGCAAATGTGAAAATAAAGTAGGTAATTGACAGAATCTTGCTTATGTGGGTACGTGTTGGACGAGGATAAAAAATCTGCCAAAAGGGGTAACGAGCCAAAGAGACAAAATGACAAATTTATCTCTCATTTTACGGTAAGTAACACAGTGGTAAACTAGCGTAATTATTTATTCACGGCAAGTTACACTGAAAAACACATGCGATGCAACACAAAAAAAACAACTCGATCATTTCTCTCTCACTCTATTTTCATGTGAGTACAAATGTATTAATTTCCTTTTAAAGCATGCTTCCTCTCCCCTTTTTTCCAGAGGAATACCTTCTCAATTGTCCCGAAATTGATGGGCCTTTCACGTATTCAAAGCACTGCGAGGACGTGCAGCAAACAATATCCCGCTGATTTTGGTCTGTCCTCTTTCCACGGGAAATCTGTCAAAGAGCACTGCAGCATGAAAAATTGAAAGTGATTGAAAAATTTCTCTCTAATTATTTAGTACAAGAATCACAAGAAAAAACTTTCGGCGTTGTCAGTCGGAGTGTGCAACTGTAATGTAAATTGTCTCTTCCTCTCCAGCCTCTTCATGTTCCGTTGACTCGGTGTGTATTCCCAGTTTCCTTCTCCTTTCTCTCCGTTGTCTGCGTGTAAGAATATGTGAGACTGCAATATGTCCTCAAGCTTTTGTACGCGTTCACCTCCACCACCACCAGCACCGCAACAACAACTGTGTCGGGAGGCAGATGAGGAGGCAGTTAAAAGATGACAGACGTTCTTTTCCTCTGTGCTCTCAGGAGCGAAGTCAACAATTTCAAGTCAACTCGTTCGCACTTCCCAAAAAATTTTGAGTTTTGACTGACTCACAGAGATACACACACCACACGACGGAATGAGAGTAGCAAAACTGATGAAAGAATATCATTCATAAGTAAAATAATTCCTACTTTTTCATCTCTCTCTCAGAAAACAGAAGAGTGTGCATTTTCTTGAAGGGGAGCAGTATCCAAACGAGAGTCACCAGCACAAGAGGAAAAATGAGGAAAAAGGGTGTTTCGCTTCAGAAACCGTGGAGCTGTTTTGAGCATGTGTACATGAGAACTGAGCTTCCAGAAGAGCTTGAAAAAGTCCAGGCCTAGGCCATTTCTGCAGCAGAGAGAGAGAGAGAGAGAGACAGAGTTCTGGATGAAATGGGAAAAGAGAGGAGAGGTTTGCCTCCTTTGCTTTGCTTCGTTGCTTCCTATACACGAACTGAAAATGGTCTTTATAAGGACAACCCGTATATATGAACCTCTTTGTCATAGATTTTTCCCGTCTAAGCCAAAAAGAACCAAGTGCCAGTTCGTTGCAAGTTTATTATGCAGCACGGGAATATTACGAATTTTTTTGTGGAGATCGGGAGTACAGCAGCACAAGTATCAGAGATGGACACAGTCGAAGAAAAAACGCTCACTCGCACATAGGAATACACACGGAAATACTAGAGTGTATCCAAAATCGAAACAATTTTTCGCCTCTTTCTACTTCACTGAAAAAATATGCCTGTGTTAGGGCATAATAAGCTTTTGTGCAAATAGCCATACGCGTTTAATGAATGCACGGAGAGACAAAGAGCAGAACAGTTCAGTAGTTGGGTTTGATACAATGAAAAAATGACTGCAGAAAGGTGAGTTGATAGCTTAGCAAGATGGGCCTTTTAAAATAGCAGTTGAATAGCAGTCATTCCCTCAGCGCAATGTATGTAGGTAGCCCACGGATAGCCGAACGCACATGCAAAGGCTAATTTAAACACTTGAAAAACGAATAAAGATGTGAATAATGGCGATTGTTTTTTGTTCTCTCCTCGAGCCTTGACGTGCACAATTTGACTAGTACCTTACTCGAAACGTGGTAACTGAAAAGGAAAATGTATTAATCTGAAATGGCATTATGGGCCGAGGAGGAGACACGCCATAGAGTTAATATTACAAAATACTATGAGGTTTTGCTACACAAAAATACTGATTATGTTGTCGATCACTATGATATTCATGGGCATTGTCATGGCTCAAGGAGAAAAGAGAATAGTTGGACATTTCCGAACACAACACAAAAGACGATAGTAGTATTTTCCCCAATAGTATGTATGCATATGTTTTCGAGTCCGGCAGGGAACACATGAGATTACTGAATGTTTCATTGGTATTATTGTGACTGTAATGGGAAGATGTGGGAGCAAGAGACATGGAATTAAATTGTACATTTTGACATGAAATAGAGCGTGCTTTTTTTTCCAGGCATGTAATGGCCCCAACGGTATTCGTGAGTCGGAAGCCAGGAGGGCATTTGCAACCAGAGAAAATGCGTACAAATTGAATGTGAAATACTGCTTATTTTCATGGAAAAAAATGGGAGCTGTACTTGGGTTAAGAAAACAAACGACTATGTCGCAGAACACAATGAAGGATCGACGCTAATTTATAATGCATTTTGTCAAAAATAGACATTATTTCGATATTATGCTTGATGTCCCAAAAGTTTTCACGTGAATCAATACATTTTATAAGTGCTACTAAAATTCTAATCAATTTTACACTGTTATTTATGCCTAACAAATTTGGCTTTCTCTACGTAAAAATTAGCAGCAATGAACTTGTTGTTGATTTTAAGAGTTTCAGCATCCAAGTAATTGAAATTTTATCAAAGCTTAAAACTAAATATTTAAAAGCATCGATTGCAAGAAGTCTAAAATCCGAATCTGTACTAATACAAATACCTATAGGTATGTGTGTTAGTATGTACATAAGTTGCGGCAGACAGACGTACGGAAATACAGGCAAGGGTCAAGCAGTTTCATTACTTGAAAGCAAAGACCTTATGGCCTGTTCGACTCAAAGAAGCTTTTCCAGTGAGAAGATTATTATTGTATTATTGGCTCTTGCCTTTTGTTAAGGGCAGCAACTTTCCTTGGTACGACGACGACGATGCTGGTATAGATATCGCCATATGGCAAATTGTTGGATTGAGGAAGTTGAAGTGAGGAAAAAATTAAACTCAGGTTGAGGAGAAAAGGGCAAGAAGAGCTCGACTTTTGTATGCAGGAGCGGAAGAATAAATAGCTTTTATTGCCATACAACACCTTTCCTACAACTTTTCAACAAAGAAGACGCAGTGGCCATATTCTGAAGGTTACATAAAGGTTTGACTGCACTCTAGGCTCATTTCCCTGTGCAGCGCCTCTGCCTCGTTTCCAGTGGGGAAGGAGAGTCGGAGAGTGGCATTTTCCGTTCATCTGCTTAAAATCCAGAAATGTTTAATGGGAGGAAGAAAGAAGAGCATTGAGGAAGTCAAATGTTCCATACCTTGGAACTGCGCGTCGATAGCTGCTTACACAATAAAACCCTGCCAAAATATTAGAAAAGCATTATCGTTTCAAATGAGTTAAGTAAAGAAGCGCATGTTTGATTTTACATACGTATAGAAGGGTGGCGGGGCAAAATGAAATTAGCTATGCATATACTGGAGACTTTATCAACGCCACAAAAAGGGAAAATGGGAAATCTTGCTTTTGAAACAACATGTATTAGGCATTATTTAGACTGGATCTCAACATTAAATTGTCTGGAGATTGGGTAGTGTTCTCAAAGATGGAGGACTTGACTAAAGCGACGAAAAAATGCTGTAGTAATTTAACTCTTAAAAGAAAATTTTATCGACAAAGATAAGAGAGAGAACACGAGTGACTGTGACTTTTCTTCAAAAAAATATTGTAGGAAAGACTCGGTGATGATGATAAAGCTGGTGATCCTGATATGATTACATGTATTACAATTAGGTATGTATGTATTTAAAAATGTATGCAATTCGAGTGGAAAAGAGCCTGCTTCAAAATATGAAATATGTACATCAATCGACAAACACGGGACGAAAAATTCATAAGCTTCCGTTTTTCTGCCACCTAGTTGCAGCATCCAATCATCCAAGCAAATTAATGTACGCTGCTTATGAAGGTCAGCACTGGACAAATTGATTCGCTTCTTTAATTGCCTACACCTAGTCACCTACCGAGGGCATTGATACACTGGCATGACGGCAGGAAAAGCTCCACCTTCCACAAGCAGATACGATTTGAAAATGTGTTGAAATACTATGTTTTTTGAAATAAAAATTGTAATAGAGAACATTTCATTGTGGTATTTGCATTGTTTTTAATGTGTACCACGTACTAATCACACTTTGCACAATTGACTGCTCACCATTTTACAGGCTAACCATGTCAAAACTATGTGTACGACGACAAGCTCGAAAAGTCCTTAGCCAGAGAACAGAGAGATTTATACGTGACTTTGCTATAAATATTTTAAAATAAAAATATTTTATCAGCAAACGACCAGATTCAAGTCAACACGAAATGAATTGAGTCATACTCATCTTCATCATTACTTGCCTATTTTTTATTCCATTTATTGCGTCAATCTGACATGGTAACCAAACCACATTTACTAGATCAATCCATACATATTTATTTTTCACAGAAACTCAAATGTGTAATCTTAATGGGTGAAATGTGTAGTAAGAACAAAAAATACAAACTTTAGCGAAAAAATATATGAGCTTTGCTTTTTGGTTTGAGAAGACGAGACGGTCGTGCCATAAAAATATTGGACGGCGATAAGCCATTTTCTTCCCCTCGCTGGAGATGCGATGTGAGCTTGAGAGTCGAAGAAGCATGACAAATCGAGAACAAAATAGGATCTGCACAATCTTCGCGTTGGTCACAAGAGACAAAGTTTTAACTAGCATTTAACCCCCATGTCAGTTTGCATTTAGAATCCTACACTTTCTGGAATTACCCATTGATTTTATTACTCTCTGAAAAAAAGGTTTCGAATTCACTACTGCGTCTGTCTGTTGTTAGACGTGCGGTTTTAACGTTGGCACAAGAAGTACATACCCAAACATATTGCAACTTGTACATAGGTACGGCATCGTAATAATTTCACATTTTAAATGTAATGACCCGATCCCCGAAGACCTTCTTGGGACTGCATAAGGTAAGTATATATTTTTAGTGACAAAAACTGATTAAATTGCATCAAAAGGAAGAGGGCAAAATAGGCTTTGTTATAACGGCACAATGTCTTGTTTTGGAGGCTGGGTTTAGTTCTAAAGATTTCCTGAAAACGCTGCCTAAATGTTCTGTCGCGTCTAAGTTTTTGTCATCGTTGAATAAATACAACAGATAAAATTAAAAGGCTTTGCTGTTATCTCTTAGGGACGATCCATAAACGACGTCACGTTAAAAAACTTTTTCTGAGATCCGAAGACCTTCTTGGGACTGCATAAGGTAAGTATATATTTTTAGTGACAAAAACTGATTAAATTGCATCAAAAGGAAGAGGGCAAAATAGGCTTTGTTACAACGGCACAATGTCTTGTTTTGGAGGCTGGGTTTAGTTGTAAAAATTTCCTGAAAACGCTGCCTAAATGTTCTGTCGCGTCTACGTTTTTGTCATCGTGGAATAAATAAAACAGATAAAATTAAAAGCCTTTGCTGTTATCTCTTAGGGACGATCCATAAACGACGTCACGTTAAAAAACTTTTTCTGAGACCCCCTCCTCCTTGTCACGGCATGCCTAATTTGCATAAACATTGCGCGTCACGCTCATCCCATCCCCCCGACCGTGACGTCGTTTATGGATCGCCCCTACGGCATAAAGTTGCCAATAAGAAGTAAAAGAAAGTTTTTTGTTAGTCGTAGTCGCGCGGTACATCACATTTTCATGACTTTCCAAGTTATCTTGAAAGCTGTCATTCGCTATAAGCAGCTTCCCCGAAACAACCCCCGGCAATTGAGGGTTCGGGATTACTTTACCACGAATATTTTTCCACGCATTAGTTTTATATTTTTTAATTACTACAAATTAGATTACCACGCGCATAACTTTACCATGAGCACAAGGTTTTTATTCAGGTTCTTTCCATAAATTTTGGAATAGCACCTTTGTGCTTCATCTTTATCTCCGTGTTGACTTCAGATGCAGTACAGGCTATACTGAGATTTTCTAATTGGTATATTGATGATATGACCTTGGTGGTTTACACGTCGTATAATGCATAAGAAACTGTCTTTTGGATATGGCATGAGTGCTGTCCTCCGAATCTGGAAAATAATTAATTTGAAGTATAATTAGCTTAAAAAATAATACAATGAGAAAATCAAAGTCATAAGACCTGAATCGTAGAAACAGAAAGTGACTTCAACAAAGGACAATTCATAACCATTATACCATTATAGCCATTATACCTATACCAAACTCTTATATATGGATACATGTAACAGTCTCTGTTCCCTTCAAAAGTATCTGCAATAAAGATTTAAATTTAGCAAGCAAGCAAATTAAATAGGCCATTAGTTAATTTAGTCTCAAAGTAAAAAAAATTGAGCTGAAGGATTTTGTCGATGGGTGGGAAAAATATGTCTTTCCTTTTTTCCAAGCTTAAAAAACAAAAAAAGTTATAAAAATGGAAAACTTATGCATGAAAATAACTTTTGTGGTAAAGTTATTATCGTGGACAAATTAACTGAGTGGAAAAATAGTTTGTGGAAATAATTCCGTGGAAGTAAATGCGTGGTAAAAGTCCTTCGTGGAAAAGTAATGCGGCTCCCGACAATTGACCATTAATACTCAGAATTTTACACAATTTCTCGTAAATTGTGATTGTAGTAGAAGTTTCATGGAAGATTCTTTTTGGTAGGCACATTCTTGAAATTTGTTAGCATCTATTGCAATTAAAATTCATTTAACGATTCAATACAACTTTTCCTGCCATTTTAAAACTATGCCGTTTTTAATTTTTGTATTCGTATTAAGTAAGTAATGTCCTTCTGCAATTACCCATTCAACATAAAAAAACTTCAAATTTAAAAGCAACAAAAGCAAAAAGGGGAAAATTTGAGCGCAGGATTTGAGCCGTACAAAGGTTGAGTAAGTTTATCAATTTAAGTACAAAGTCATGAAGTCGCCATTTACTCCATTTACTAGTCCAGTTTAAAAAGGATTCAAATTTAAAAGCAACAAAAGGGGAAAATTTGAGCGCAGGATTTGAGCCGTACAAAGGTTGAGTAAGTTTATCAATTTAAGTACAAAGTCATGAAGTCGCCATTTACTCCATTTACTAGTCCAGTTTAAAAAGGAATTTCATCATGCATTACAATTTGGATAGGAATAGCAAGATACAAATTCCTTTCTAAGAGGAGAACGTCATAAGGGAGCATCCATTAAGAATGAAGCAGTTGGGTGATCAGGTGAAAGTGCGACGACAATCAATATCAATGTATTGTTGCCTAAATTCTAAAATGAGTCATTGATAAGTGGGTCGGCCAAAAGAGTTTAGCAATAAGCGTTACGGACTTTACGGACATTCCCCAATATTCTAAAAACAAAGTGCCATTTTTATTTTATTTTCACAGTATGTGGAATAGAGTCGAGTCATTACGCAATACAAAGTTCGTTTGAAATGAAACACTTTATTTCAGTGCTCAGACTCAGCACATTTACATGCCTTGGCTTTCATTTGTCATAATCTGTGAGAGGAGAATTTTTATTATTATTCGCCTTCTTGCAAGACATGCAAAAACAAAACGTAAGATTAAGTTAAGTTTCAGTGAAATTTTGATTCCTCATCGACAATCTTTACATGGAGGCTTGTACAATACGACTGGAAATTAGAAGGCATTTGGACTAAACTGACTTGCAGACATACGTACATGTACGTGAGTCGTGAGTCATGGTGAGCAGGACAGCGACAATTTGTGATAAGCGATGACAAACTCGTTGCACTTGCAGTATTGTGAAAAACGTATTTTAGTGTGGATGGTATGATTGTGATTAGAAGGAGTTGAACTCTTTCTAGCTTCCCATGCGTAGCCCTTATACTTGACGAGCGTCCTTAGAGCTATTGCGGATCTCAGTTTTCAGAAAGGAGCTGACCACATATCCAATCCATGAAAAGCAGTTAGCGAGTTTCTCTAATCCGTGAGTGCCAGGCAGTAGTTAGTCGGAGTCAGAAATTGAAAATCATGGCAACGTGGAAAGTCATAGTAAACAATGGGTGCTTTTTCACCGTGGCCGAGGCCTGCTACAAGAACCGGCAGTTTCCGTTGGATGTTAGGGCAAAGTTGGCCTCGTGGCTGGAGGAACGCGCGAATGACATTCTGACTCTCCAGCCCCAAGTCGAGGATAACAGACAGACCATCCTAAAATTTCTTCGAGAGTTGGTCAGACGCTATGAGCAATTGAACTTTAATTTGCCTGCAGCTGACCTGGGCGACCCGGCTTCCCTCCTGACTCGCCACAACGCGGAGGAAACGCATCGTAATATTTTGGTAAGTACACTAACTCCTAACTGACATATTATAGACTTTAACAACATTCAGAGTCGGAGTCTCCATACAAAAGTCGATATTTATTCTATTCTACGTTTGTAAGTCAACATCTAGAATAACTTGTAAAATTAAATTTACTATCTAACCATCACAATGGCGACATCACCATCTTCATCAACGGTATGTCCGTCTGTCTCGATATTTTAATTGTCCTCGTCCGCATGCCAACGTACACAAATCATTCTAGGGGCGACCTGAAATTTGTCACGCTGGACTGGCGATTCCATCGCAATTTAATTCAAACTGCTATAAGATTTGATTTCTTTCGTCTGCAGACTTAATAAGGATATTCTGCAGTGTGTTAAATTGAATTGCAAATTTAATCAGACAACGAATGCAGTTTGGTAGTTTGCATATCCAACACATTTTGACTTTGAGTTGCTGCTTCTTGTGTGTCCAGGCCACTCTTCGCCAAAATGTAGACAACGTGAACTTCTTCGAAGACATGCGTGAATGTTTATTCGAGGAGAGGAGACTGTTGGCTAACTTAAACACCACCATTGACCCTGGACCCGTCTCCCTAGGTCCAGAGAACAGCACCCAACGGGAACATCTTTCTGAGAAGCAGCGAGTTGAAGAAATTCAGGCGGATTTGATCGGATCGCTGGAGCATTTGCATCGTCATGAGTTGCCGCCATTCGCACGCTACATTAATCGCATCTTGGAAATCGTCCGAAACTCTGGTGAGTTTGAGCTCAGCTTTTAATATTTTAATTAAATTTGCGCTTTTGTGTATTGATGAGCCAGGCATGTTGATCAATGAGGAATTCGAAAATGACCCTTCGCACAATTTTTTCGTAATGAATTGCTTCTACTTTGCTTCATTTACGCCGCCTAAATCAATAATTTCAATGGACTATTTCAACGAATGCTTATCTCCCAATAGTACAACACATCTGGCATTTCCGACAGTGGCTTAACTAGAGTTGTCCCGAACTGTCCGAATATCTACTGTTCCGGCCCCCATTTTTCATGGATTCGTTTTTTTTTTGTGAGATATGATTTGATAGCTAATTAACGAATAAGTATACATGGTACAATAAGAGTTATATCACAATTTCGTATGATACAGTCCATACTTTACTTTGAATTTTGAGGAATATTTTTTCCAACTTTTTCAATTTTAAGTAATACAAACAAGTATGCATTAAATAAAGCAATTATGCTTAGAAAAATTGGAGTTATGGGGAAAAAGTGAACGGTTTAAGGAAAAAACTGGGCATTTTTGGGAAAAAATTGGGTTTGAAGTAGTACAGCTTTCAAAATAAGTACTGTTCTACAGAAATTTGTACGTCTGGTCACCGGATTCAAAACTGATCTTTCGAATTCCCGCACGACTCATCAAATCCATGCATCAATGCTATTCGGACGTAAATTTATGTCTCATATATTTTTTAATTTGGTATTATTATTTTTGAATGCTTAGCTCCCAGTGTGCCCATTACTTTTGATACCAGCGAGGTATTCATGGTGATTTATTTTTTTAAATTTATATAATAATAATTAAGTTGACTATGAGTTGACTCTATTTGTAAAACAATTCCAATTTCACACAGGGAGTCAAATTTCTCTGTCCGCTTGTTGTGACGAAATATCTCCCCAAACTGCAGCAAGTGTTCGACGAAGCTTCGAACGAAGTGAAGCGATATAATGAAGAGCAATCGGTCCTCGTCTCATTGGGCAAACAACCAGTTCGCGATATTACGAGGCTAGAAACCTTCTGGGGACTTTTGTGCCACTGCTTCGCCTCCTTGCTTTCCTCAAGCGACAACTTGATCGAAATTTGCCAATACGTTTGCAGAGAGGAAGGCCCACGATTGGAGCTGGCTAAGCAAACGGTAAAAATGATAGCTTTTGATTTTTTCAAATTCAAAAATTTGAATTTATGTTGAAACTGGCGAAACGCTTCATACCAGTTTTTACTAAGTAAGTTCTTTAATTCTTCGATGGCAAAATCCAACAATTACAATGAAACTCAGTCGCGACTTGAGCAGCAGTAGGAAAGCTTTTCAAGTTAGTTTCAACTTAACGGAAAAGAAAACTTTTATCCAATTATATAGATAAATCAAATGTTAAAGCGACTGACGGTCAATTCTCTCGTGCTGGAGACACAGCCAAAGGCAGTCATACGAAAGGGGACCTCCTTCGGCCAATCGGTCAAGCTGCGCGTGCTTCGGTGCTGGAGCAGAGAGATTAAGATTCAAACTGTCACCTTTAAACTTATGTATGGGGAGGATGCACAGAAGTTTCTTCGCAACATCTACCACGTGCCCACTAACACTGCCGGAGACATGAGCTGTAAATCTACCTGTCCTCCAGTGATTCAAGAGAATAAGGTGGAGTTACGTGATTTGAAAGTGGACAAAGTAAAAATAAATATCACCCTTTTGCATTAGAATAAATATTATACACATTCGACTATGGTTTCGTAAAAGAGGCAATATAAAAAAACATGGGTTTGAGAAAAACGATGTTGGTAAATATGTTATATTAATATGGTATATAAACTTTAGAAACAGAACAGTTCATTTATTTTTGATTTTGTTGATCAATTAGAAGGAAGATATTTTATTATAGATATAATGTAGAATTTTTCAAAAACCGTTTCGCAATTAGCCCCAAAAGACATTAACACTCTTGTAGACGGTAATATTTTCACATTTCCACTTTTACAGAGAGCAACTTTTTCATATTCCTTGTTTAACGAAATCGTAGTCAAGTATGTTATGTTATTGTTGGAATGCTACGCAAAAATTGTCTTCATTTACGGGTTAGGCGAGAAGATCGTCGTACCGACACCACCACTTGGTTGTCGAAGAGAAGTTTTATATACTTTTCAACTGCGAAGTCTTTGTTGATGGTCTCATCCACAATGTAAGTGCCCACTCTTTCATTATGAAGATGAACATAGCCACAATAAAATAATGCGTTTTGTGAAAGACTGAAGCCAAATCTGCTAAAATGCCCTCGATTAGATGTCAGTTCTTTCGCGGGGGATCTCCATAACCAGTCATCCAAGTCAGGAAGGGGCAGCATGGGCTCGCATCATTTGGGAAAGTGCTCAAGAACTGACAGCGTGGGGAGCCGCTGTAGACTTGAGGAACAATACGCAGCCGGAATCCCCACCACCACAACCGGGATCGTCCCAAAGTCCTCGTTACAAAAATGTGAGCTGGGCAAATTTAATTAAGTGTATTAATCTCAGGTTTCTGTCTTTTGGAAGAGAGTTGTCGGAGAGAAACAAGGCGTATCTGAAGACAAAGCTGTTTCGGTGAGTTTAAGAAAAACTTGAATTGTAAATGAATGCATATGAATTGTATATTACTAAATTTAGTAAAAGATGTTCATTCAGCCTTATGCATTTTAAGACATGAAGCCGACATGATAAACTCGTACATTTTGTTGGCAATCTGGTAGTGGGGTCGTTCCTCTAAGCGAAATGGTGACATGGGACATGTTTGCCTTAGACCTGTTCGTCAGAGTTGATGTGAGACTGCTGGACAAGGTCGAAGATGCGAAGCATGGCCAGTTCAAAAATTTTACCTTTTGGACCTGGTTGTGGGGCTGTATGGAGCTTATCGAGGGGAAGTCTGATGACCCAAAGCATGTCGACTGCTGTATCAAAATGCTCTGGACCGAAGGCAAAATCGAAGGCATGATGTCGGAGGACGACTTGAAAGCTTCCTTGCAAACTGCCATCACAAAAACTAATTTCATCATCCGTTTCCCGGAAAACAGACCTGAGTCTATCGGTTTTTATTGTAAGACCATAATAAATTTTGCTGATGCTTATGCCACGTTAAGTTAGGTGGCTTCCAGCCTTTTGTTTTGCTATTTGGCTGCGATTAGATGGTATTTTTAAGAGAATGCATCGTGCCATTCAAAGTAAATACTGCTTAAAATAAATGTTGCTTTTCGTCGTGTCGTGATGCTACTAAGGCAAGGCAAAAAATTAGAGAGATAAACTGAATGACGTATGGCACATTTGACAATAAAACGTATTTTCAAAAATGTTTTACATATCAGAATGTATATTTACATTTCAGACCTGGACTCTGAGAATCGTCTAAAACGTTTCACGTACTCCAAGAAAGACCTAAGGGAGCAACGCCTTCCTATCCGTGCATTGACCAACGGGAGCCTTCATTACCTGTTTCCAAATATTCCAAAGTTTGAAGTGTTCAAAAAATTCGAAAGTGGGTGTCTCTATTTAAATGCTGACTGCATCAAATAATCCTGTAAATTAAGATTATGTATTTTAACTGGTGTTAATATTTTTGTTCGCAGTGAGGGAGGAAAACATCGGCGGCTACTCCAAGCCGGTTCCGTTACACAAATAGTGGCCTTTTCCACCGAGACCCGGATATCATTTTAGGTATAACCTTTTCTAAATCACAAAGTGTAGCTTGTTGCACAGTATGTAAACGTTAAGTTTTAAAATAGGTAAAATGGGAAGCCGGAAAGGGTAAAGAACATTATTCATCCTTCCCAAACCCGACACTTTGAGCTTACGATCGCGCCAAAAATGTTGCTTTGAAACTTGCTTGTCAACTTAATTCAGTTTAAAACGTGAATAGACATATTATAAGTAGATGTAAGCACGTATGCATGCGCTGATTTGAATTGCAAACTAGTGTATATGCATGAAAAGATGAATGTGTAGCAAGTTTGTGCTCTTGTAACGAAACTTACTTTAATAATTAATTATGCATGCCAGCAACATTTTTACTTTAAAGTTGAACTCACGTTGAACCTTTTGCGTTCAGGAAAATGATGTAATTAGGACAATCAAGTAGGTACTTATGTGGTAATAATGAGCATTTTTACTTCGGTTTAAATAATGCAAACCCACGCGGTGTCATTAATACTTGCATAGCACCAATTCTTAAAATATAAAACAATGTTTGAGAGGAAGTACTTTTTAGATATACAATATCGTAAAAACACAATTGAAATATTTTTTCTAAAAGTTATAGTTATATTTATTTTAAGGAATACAGACTATGTAGATTGAGGAAAATATGCTGCTATTTAGCTCGATTTATAGTTTTCAATGGAAAAATAGGTTGGAGGTTTAACCTCTGTTTTTGCTTAGCTCAGTATCCATATGTATATACATATCAATTACACAAAGAATAGAATTTGGCCTAAAACTAAAACAATTTTTTTTGCAACTAGAATCTGAAACAAATACCAAGATCTGAATAATTACTTTCAAAAACGTGGTGTAGCTCAGCAACTTCATATATATTAAAATATTTTACGTCGTAACCGAGAGAACTGCCTTGTTGAATAAAACCATGTTGAAATGTGAATGATAAAATACGCCGAGGCGTTGACATTTCCCAGTAAACTATTTCAAATACGCGTATGCTAACTTATTTTCCACTGAAAACTCATATACATAAATATAAGCACTCTAAAAGAAAGACTAAAGTCTGGGAGACCCCATCCTCCGATTACGCTTTATACCCTGGATATCACTGGACTTGGCTGTGGAGCGGGCTGATAGCCGTACAGGAAGATGGATGAGATGACCAGTCCCGTTCCAACTGTAAACTGGACTGTTACTTGGAAGTCGAACAAGATCACGGAAAAAATACACGCCACGATAATAGCCAAAGACGTGGCGAATCCCTTCAGAATATTGTCCGCGTACTTGACCACCATTGCCACCAGCAGGCCGCCACATGCTTGAAGTGTCACCAGATACCAAATATACGCATCGTACCTGCCACCAAAAAATTGCCACAATTAAAATATTATTTTTTTTGTATTAAAATATTGGTTTTCAAAATGCTCACCCAAAGAAGAATCCATTTGTCAAAAGTGGTTCATGATCATACGCGTAGCACATGACAAATCCAAACGGTATCGAGCAAAAGGACAGTTGCACATTTCTCATCCAGACGGTGACAGGCGAGCCCTTGAGAATCTTTTCAAAATAGACACCAGCGAATCCAGAGAGGAAGCAGGCGCTAATGGCAGCAAAAAACCCAATGAGTCGGTGTTGCTCCTGGGTCCCCTTTGCCCCATGGTGACCCCCATCGGTTTGCACGAGCTGCACGAGAATCACTCCCGTCACCAGGAGAATCAAGGAAGTCCACTGATAAATGCTTAGCTTCTTGCGAAGCATAAAGATGGAGAAGATGGCTGTTGTCAAGATTTTCAGCTGGTACGAGACCTACAAACACGAGACAAAGACGCTCAAGCGCAAGGCTCATGTTCATTCCCCAGTCGTTGTATTTAGTGTGGTTTCTTTAAAAGATTTACCTGGTACGTAGCCGCATCCAGATGAGAGGCAGCCACGTACAACAGATTGTTTTGAATGACGTAGACAAACGACGGAATGCAGACTTTCAACGTGTCCTTGTAGTTGGTAATCAATGTGGCCTTCAGATCCTTCGCCCACAGGTCAAAGTTCATGTGCTCATGGTAGACGGCGTACAGGCATATAAAGAACTTCATGATCTCAGCCATGACAACAGCTGTGGAGGATGTAAACATGTCACCAGCCCGAGTTCTGCTGTAGCGCATGGACAGCGCGAGCGCCGCATTTTGAAGGACTAAGGTGACAAGACTAACGTACTTGAGAGTTTTCGCCTTGGCATCTGCTCCGAATCAAAGAATAACAACATACAATTTACAGACACGAATTAACCATCATTCTCACACAAGATTTCCACCAGGTATAAAAAAAATTTAAAAACATTTTAACAGACTTACGCATTTCATAATACTATTGGCGAATCATGAATGGAAATAAATATTAATCAAGATGAATGCAACACATCACCCTCCACTGCCTCCACACTCGTCAAACTCAGTCATTTAAAGATTGCCAGTAGTGCTCTGTATTCCAAAATCATGAATGGAAATAAATATTAATCAAGATGAATGCAACACATCACCCTCCACTGCCTCCACACTCGTCAAACTCAGTCATTTAAAGATTGCCAGTAGTGCTCTGTATTATACACAATATGCTTGACTTTTTCCCTGTCCTCATGCTCCTCTTTCCAGCAGCCACCAAAAAACGCTAACGTTGTGAATAGTTGGATGTAATTGATAATCAAATAGAGTGTGATTTATCTTCACACGTAATGTTGCACTATTCACTTTTTACTACCGGCGTATGTGAGTATTACTCTATCAGGATCAGCAGCAGAATCTAATCTAGCACTAATAATAATAATAATATATGCTCGAAGCAATGCAACTCAACTCCATCTCTCTACATTCTAGTCCTAGGACGGAATTTCTGCAAGTCCCAGAGAAAGGTGAATGCTTGCTAATAATAATAGAATGGCGTAATAATGAAATGAGATGATGACAGTTCAACTAGCTGTCAGCTGACGTGCTACACACCATCAACAACTCCACCATGCTACTTCTAAATTCACTGAGCAGGAGAGACTCCCTTTCCACGAAATACTTGCATGGGAATATTTGCATACGCGAAAAACAAACATTTCTTCAAAGTTCGAAGTAAATCGTGGTTGACCATGATTGATTACATTACAATGCAAAAGTGCCTGCTATTATTATTATTATTCTTATTATTAATAGAATTCTTTCTTCCTCGCACATATGTACTGGATGCATAATGCATACTGACGAAGGCACGAATCACTTGATGCACGAAGGCTACTTCAACCGACAAGCTGATTCCGTGAATTTGCCATGCCTTTATGCGTCTCCTTTGTTCAATCCAAGCTTTTTGATTAGGCTGGCTTTTTGCTTGTACTTGTACACCGCAAAGTTGGAAATTGACAAAAAAAGTCGTGAAGATTGACTTACTGTTAATGTCCGGCATCTGTTTGACGGAGTTTGATCCGCTCGATGGAGGTAAGCCCATTGAGGAATGTGTATGTGGGTGGTTGAAGAGATGGGGGATTGACGAGTTTTATCACAGCTTAATCGCGTCACACAACTGAAACTCAGATCAGAGTTGGAAGCTGAACAAACAGAATATGGTGAGAGATAATGTGGATTATTTGCATGAATGGATTAGCGCTGAAATCATCACTCTGTCTCTGTCTGTCTCTCACTGATGATCGTCATTGAATATTTATGTTTCGTGTCGAGCTATTATAACAATTGGTTTCACGAACTGGATAAAATAGTGAGAGGAGATTATGAGTTGAGTACAACACCACCGTTCACCTTTCCAATATATCACCACCACCTACTTACGCCTTATTCCTTTTTACACCAAAGACGTTTCAAGAGAGATCATTTGCACCGACTCATTGTTCGCAGAAACGATTTTTGACTTAAACACTAATATTCTCAGGGTCTTTTCCTGCTGGAATAGAGTACTCCTTATACGATCTAAAAACACAGCTCAATGTATTTCATGTTGTTCCAATTAGTAATAAAAATTAATCTCGAAAATCTACAATGTTGATTTCCTCCTTTGCAGCTTTAGCTCAACAGCGTAAAACACCTGAAAGGCTAAAATAATAAATGACCTTGTAGGTTGGCCAGTGCCAAAAAGGTGCAACTCCTCGAAGTGATGCTTTCCTCATACATCAAGTCGTTTTCTACTTCTTTAACTTACTTTTCTACATTAACTTCTACATAACCGTTGCAAACTTGGCTCCACTGAAGAATAATTTCTGTTCAATCATAGACCTTCAGCACAGGACAGGATTGCTCAAAGGGTGATGATTGCACTAGCCCATGCAGGCAGATACGGACAAATTCTGAATCCTTTCAACACTCAAACGAAGATGCTATGCGAAGAGATGCAAGGATCCCGTTTTCGTATTTTTTAGTGGCTGAAACAGGACCCATTGTCCCGTCATTTCAGTTCTTAGATTTGTGTGTGTGTGGACGACACGCAAAAAAATGCAGAAGTCGAGAAGGGAAACCAGTCAAACGCAAGTCATGCAAGAAATGGCATTGTTGTTGAATCATTGAAAACTCTTTGCTTTTTTCATGACTAAGCGTATGGCTTTGACTTCTGTTAAAAACAAATGATCTGGTCAAGTTAAAAAAATATTTCCCTGCTTTCACTCCTCTGCCTCAGTGGTCTCTAAAACTTTTATTCGGCTCTGGTACTTGGATTATTCTCTGCTTCGCTTGCATGAAAATGGAAGACGAACCTGACGCTTACTTCATTTTTTACTTTATTGAGTCACAAGAAGGGCGAAGTTGGCAGGCACAAACATACAAGACAAAAAATAATGGACATTGCAATATGTAATCAATAAAGTAGTTTATTTTCAGACTGTTGCAATGACGATGGGAAAAATGTGGACGGGAAAACAGTTTCGCTAGGTTAGGCTGACGACAACGGTTTTTGTGAAATCGGGGAGAATGTGCTATGGTGTTGCAAATTTTTGCTGCAGTTTAATTAAGTATGAAGAAATGGCAATTATGTAGGTACTAAAATGATGGAGTAATTATTTGCGTCTAACAGTAAATTAAAAGTAGGCAATAATGGCAACTTTTCGGCTCATTTCAACTGCTAAAAAAGCTGGAAAATATTCTATGAATATCAGCAAGTTTTGACATATGCATATTTAATGATGTGAAATTATGTATATAAAAATTGTAAAACAGAATTTTTAGGAATGAAGACTCCTTTATTCTCTCTCTAAATATTAGCAAATTGTAATAAAAATTACTGAATGTAGTTGAGTAGACAGTCCTGACAACGACGACGGTGTGTGATGACGATGGTATTTTTGTATTCGGGGAACATTAAATTATGTGATCTGCGTATTACATAACAATATATAATAGTACTGCAGCAGTGCAATATTTGCTTTGTCATTGTTGACATGGCAGAAGAAACACTGAGAAATTACATGGTTTTTGGTAACTCGTTTTTTTCAGATTACATTATTTTCCTCTTCGATTTTTTTCCTTTTTTGTAATTTTAAATAAATTTAAAATGAAGGTGATGTATACAATAAGATTAAATAGAAAATGTTTTTTGTGAGTTGAAACGATTGACTAGCTGCTGTGCCACATTATACAGTATTTTTTGTCTCCATATAATATTATTACATACAACATTTAAAATACATAATAAATGGATTTCAAGTATTGTTTCCACAATAATTCAAAAACTTTTGTTGGAAAGAGATTTGATCATGGAAGTGTGTAAAAAATGTGAAGCACTCGCGGAGTACTAGAAGAAATGCCCACATTATGAAACACTGGACGCTGATCAATAAACCAATCATGAACAGTTCCCCCCACCTACTACGTAATCTTATAATCGACGACAACAAAGTTAAAGCAATCAAAATGATTAAGTTTTAATTACGCTGTCACTTAAACCACAACTATGTCGGAGTTTAATTAATTAGTTTATATGCCGTCATCACACAGAACAAAAATCAGTACAAAAATTACCTTAAAAACTTTTCTGTCCCTATACATATAATCACTCTCAGTGTTAAACAAGAAGACGAAAACGAAGCAAAAAATCTTACACTAGAAAACCCTCGTTAATCACTCTCGTTTTTGTTGAAACAAGGATTTTTTATATTATGCTATCAATTATGTCGCACGTGTGACGAGATATCGTCCAAAATATCATTTTCCCCGCTGGCATATGTATATCCTCGGAGCCTTTTACTACCCTTTCGTTCCTTTTTTGCAGCAATCATTTTGACTCGACTTATGGCGCTTTCAAGAGTTTGTTTTAAGTTAAAAAAAGACTACGTTCAATGAGAATATTAATATCCATTTGAATGTTGCCCAGTATCAATCAGTTCAATTCTTCACATCATTGCCTTAGGAAAACTACCTATATTTCTAGAAAACAAATGTGAACTATGCTTGTTTTTCTCGCTCGAGACTATGAATATTACTGACATATTAAACATCGCCGGTCGAACATTCTCAAACTTTTCTTTTTCGTGTCAAGACAAAAAAAGAAGAGGTGACGATATGGAACTCAATTATTATTTTTTGTCTCCTTTGCTTTGTAGAGTTGACCTTGTTTCAGTGATAACACATTTTAACAACGTACTGCACAATTACAATTTGTTGAACATTTCTCGTACGAACATTGTGTTAGCAACAGCAGTGTTGCAATTGGTTTCCTAGTTAATAATAAATAGTTTTGTGGTATATATCGCGTGATAATAATGTAATGATATTTGTATTACCATGTTTAAGCAAAATATTGGCACGTTACCTTGCGTAATAAAATGATGCTAGTTTTTAAGTAAATACATGATTTCTTGTAGACTATAAAGAAAGCACTAAAACAAGTACGAAGCGTACTAGAGTTTAAAATCTGTTGTTTGAACAGTTGAGTTTTTTATAGCGTGGATTCAGTGTTCCTTTCCTTTGAAAATCTTGTCAGTGAAAATCGTGTCCATTAAGTAAGTATAAAGTACGTTTGTAGTATACATATTAGTTTTTATGCAAATGTACGCAACCTTTTTGACTTTTCCCTTTTACATTTGCAATGAGCGGTGGGTCCCGGTTCAAAATAAAACGTGGCTCTTCTTGTTTCTTGCGGAGTGTGTCAACCCGAGAAAAAAATAGTGTCGTAGATGCATGCCACCGATAAGCCTTACAGCATACTTTGTCCCTATACCTAGTTACAATTACGGTTGAAAGAGTTAAAGTGTATTTGACGTCGTCGTAAAAGGTTTATGGAGGACCTGGAAAACATTCACATTCCAGCTACAATTTCTTAAGTTTTTTCCTGCTTTTTTGGAAGAAAAATTGTAAAATATTGAAACAATCTTTGAGTTCGTGAAAAAGGAATTGCTTCATGTAAAGTTGGCATTATTGCTCTTTCTACGGTTGAGGTAACGTTCATTTCCGAGAAAAGATGAGAGAAGACTACTTTCATGATTTGTTACTAGAAATCGTGTTTCACACTAAACGTTTTGGTTATTCATGGTACTACAATGGAGTTTCTCGCTTCCAGGGAACGACGCCGTTCCCGTCACTCTTCACAGGTTTCTTGCGGACGAGGTTAGGGACTGCCATGGAGGCGGCGGAGACGAGTGGAGAGTCATCTTGCTGCTTCCGCCCGACGGCCGCCTCTAACACACCGGCTTTTAAAGCTGTGAGACCACTTCGTATAGCACTCGTAGCACTGATAATACTACTGTTTGCGTTGTAAGTTAGACCATTCTTCCGAGAGCTTTTCCCATTGCCCGAGTTCTCCGATGAGCTGTTCCCCAGAATGATCTTCATGTGCGAGTCCTAAAGATCAGCAAACATATTTTTTATTGAACCACAAGTTTTTAGTTGACGTTATGTGCACAGGTGACCTAAGGTATTACCCTAGTGAAGGCAAAAGGCTGTATACTGCATCCATTGCTCATGAGAGGAGATCCGGATTTGCCTCCGCCTCCAATATCGGCGCCACTAAAGTCACCAGAGTTGTGACTGCCTCCGGCATTCGGGAATGCACCATGCGGGCTGACTCGGTCGTCATTGATGCTGTCACTGGAGGGTGATTGAGGGGGTGACGCATAAATCGGACTCTGTGGCTCGTTGAGGGGCGACAGGAGACGACTTCCTGGTCTCCCCTTCATTCTCGAAAGTTGCTGCACTTGTTGCGTGAAGGAAAGGCCGGTTTGCTTGGACATGCTGTCGTTATTGTTGTTGTTGCTTCCGGAGTTGGATCGACGAGATCGATCTTGCCTTGGAAGCATGGAAGGCGAGCCGCTTTTCTCCGAGTTAGAGTTGTGGGAGGATTTTGTCGACGTGGTCATATTGCTTGGAGCGCTGCCGACAATGACTCCTCCCACAATGGAGGTGATCGAGCGCCGCTTTTCGGCATCAGGTGTGGAGCCTTGGATGAAGTGAGACTCGGTTGTCCCACCAACTGGATTGTCGGCACTAGGATAAAAGCCTGATTGGAAATTCGAACTGGACGGTTTACTGGGATCAAGACTATCTCCGTGACGCTGCACAACGCCTTCCCATTCGGCGACGTTGAGCCCTTTTGCTAGCACTGCGCAACAGAAATGATATATAAATATAAATGAAATATAAATACTTTGATCGGCATAGGAAACCCCTGTTTATAAAAGTCTGGCCAAATCCTTACTTGTTTTGCTTCTAGCTAAGGCTATCTCTTCCAACAACTTAGAGATTGAGACGTGGCCACTTTTCATTGCTACACGGATCGGGGTTCGCCCACAACGGTCGGAGTGAACTGGGTTAGCTCCCCACTCCAGCAGTGCTCGAACGCACTCCAAGTGACCCTCTTGGGCGGCAATGCATAAGGCCGTGGCTCCCTGCAAAAATTGCAACGTTGCATGAAACACAAGTTAATCTTTTATATATAGTGCAAATCATATGAATATCAGCTATAATACCTGGTTGCATGTGTGGTCAATTTTTGAGCCTCGTTCGCACAAAAGTCTCACAATGTCTGAATGACCTTGCCAACTGGCACTCTGCATCGGCGTCCTCCTATCATTGTCGACAGCATTCACCTCTGCACCAGCGGACACGAGCAGCTCCACCATTTCCAGGTGACCTTGCCAGGCACTGACATGAAGCGGGGTTCTTCCTTCCACGTCACGAGCTTCAACGTCGGCCCCACATCGTATAAGGAATTGAGCCATGGCCACTCTGTTCTCTAACGCAAGTAAGTATAACGTGCTTCGGCCATCTGCGTCTCGATAGTTGACATCACTTCCTCTTGACACCAGCAGCTACAATTAAAGCAAAAACATGAACTTACTTTTGAAAAAGTTTATTTTAGTCAAAGTTGAAATCAGCTCGTACCTGCACAATGTCTCTGTATCCCTCGATGGCAGCTGCGCGGAGAGCAGTTCTTCCATCGTGGGACCGTTGATCAATGACGGCGCCCAGGTTAAGCAAAGCTTCGACGACATTTATATGTCCTTCTTGCGCGGAAAGCAGAAGTGCATGCTTTCCATCGTTGTCCGTTTCGTTGAGCCTCGCCCCCGACTCCACCAACACCTCAGTCACTTCCTGATGACCTTCAAATGCAGCGTAGTGTAACGGAGTCCAACCAGCATTGTCACGGTGACCTTCGTCCAAGCCACGTGCCAATAGTAACCTCACCACGCTGACGTTACCCTATAAAAGTATGGTCATTAGCTAGTGTTATCTGCACTTATGTGCACATTTGCCCATTACTTTGATTAATTGTGCAAAGTATGTACCTGCGCCGCTGCAACAGAAAGAACTGTCCGACCTTCTCCATCAATATGGTCGACGTAGGCACCCCAGAACAAGAGAAGTTCACAAACTGCCGCATGGCCCATCGATGCTGCTGCCCAGAGTGGAGTTCGACCAGCCTTATCCACCGCATCAACGTCAGCCTCGTATTCCAACAAGAGTTCGCACACTTCCCTGCTTCCAAAAATAATACAAACTTTCTTGATGGCACAAAATCCTACATTTCAACGTATAGAAAATAGCATGTGGCACTATAGATGTGAAACGTACTTGTGACCCTCAAAAGCTGCCACTAGCAAAGGCGTCGTCCCATCTCGATCTTGATGATCGACCTCAGCATTCCTTTCCAATAGCAGATTCACCACTTTTAAATGACCTTGACTAGCAGCAACACAGAGAGCGGCAACGGAGAGAGCGGTCCTGCAGCATATACCAAGTATATTTTTCAAAAATTAATATTTATAGATTTAAAATATTTGCAAAGATATTACAATCACATATTTTGTTGACTTTCATACCGGCCATCGGAATCTGCGTGGTTCACATCTGCACCAGCGTTTAGTAGCCTCTCCACGATTTCCGCGTGACCCATGTAGGCAGCCGCGATGAGCGGCGTTCTGCCCTCACTGTCTGGCAAGGATGGTGATGCACCGGCTTTTATCAGACTGTTCACAACTTCTTCGTGACCTCCCCAAGCCGCTGCCCTTAAAGCTGTACGCCCATCTCCGTCCGTCAAATCCACCTGAGACGTCAATGAGTCAAAATGAGAACCACGAATAAAATCATGTTTAGCTAGAAATTTCTAAATATTGTTGTACCTGCGCCGAATGAGAGAGAAGGATATCAACGACGTCAACATGACCTGCCCAGGCAGCAGATCGGAGTGGAGTCCAACCGTCGCTGTCTGCGTGGTCAACGTCTGCCCCCGTGGACAAAAGCTCTCTAACAACCGCCGCGTGACCCTTCAGAACAAATATATGCTTTTTATCACGAGAGTTCACATCACCATTTCATTTAAAAGTCTCTGCGTCATCATGTCCAAATCTCTTCACCTGTCTCGCCGCGAGATTCAACGCCGTCCTCCCATGCCGATCGGCCGCCTCCAGCGAGACGTTATGTCCAATAAGAAACTGAACAACAGCGAGATTGCCATCGTTTGCGGCGTTGTGAAGTGGCGTCCGTTGATTGTAGTCCACTTGATTGACATCTCCGACGACATCCTTCTTGACGGGACTCTCACCGGCCTCGACCGCCTCCTCCTCAGCGGTTGTTGCTAACACAGGATCATCGGAGCTCTCGCAGGGCGCCTCGCCGCCCCCTTCGTCGAGACAGGTGTCGGAACCATTCCTCGTGGGCACGAGTGAGCCGCCATTTTGATTATCGGGTCCTTTGGACGTTACACTACCACTACTTCTCACAGTCTGCTTCGTCACCCCGCACGCAGCCAACAGTTTAACGACCTTCACGTCATATGCGTGCAGGTTAAAGTCTTCGTTAAACACTCTAATACCTAGGGACAAGAGGAAGAGTGGCGCCTGTGTGTTGAGGTCGCCAAACAACTTGGTCGAGTGTGACAGGTGATACGCAAGGTCCGCGACTTCACTCGGATTCAGTTCAGAAGCTCGGGAGGCCAACCACATCACCTTCATGACGTGACCTTCGTAGGGCTGACACAGGTATTTCTGAGTACAATACTTGACGTCGAGGAACCACTCTGAAAAACTATGGTGAAAGAGAATATGGTAACCATCTGTAGGAGACTTGATGACGACTCTGCGGAGCACGTGCATTCGCTTGGCAAAGTCTTCTTTCCTGCAATTATAAAACATCCAGTCGTTAGAATACAGTTGGTACAAAGACGTGTTCAGCAATAGAATTAAAGACTGAAGTTAGAGACTGTAGTGTAAGGGCAGACTTACGTGATGGCAGGATGTCGGGCGGTGAGACAAGCCAAAATCTCACTTTCCTTCATGGGCTGACGAGACACCAACCAAGTTCCCCACAACAAAAGCAGAAAATGTCAATGATGAATGATGAGACATATAAAAATCATATAACAAGAACTCCGTGTGAGCAATATTTATTTACCTGAGACTTTCGTAGATCATCCAAGCCAATCTTCCTGAAGCCTGAGAAGAGCTTGCCTATGTATTTGCTCTGCTTCCTGGCCGTGCACACAAGTATCAGCCAGGAGGGAAGGAGGTGACAATGATTCCCGAGCAGCTCGCTTATCGTATTGCTAAAAGAGCCTTTACACGACGAACTATTGCATGGGAGTTGAGACGTGTTGTACGACTCGTCGATGGAGTCGACAAGGAGGAAGCAGGCCTGCGGAGGACAGTCGATCTCGAGCAGCGGGAAAATCACGAGCTTCTTAAAGGCCGCGTCCGGATCCTCAGCGATCGCTTTGAGAGACAAGTCTTCCTCGTTGACCTTCTCTGCGTAGCCTTGGACGAGCGGACTGCCGACGAGTTGGAGGCAAATTTGATAAATGAACTCGGCGAGCGAGAGCGTGTTCAGGTCATGAGACTGGCAGAAGTGGTGAGCTAGAAGACGTTTGCGAAGCTGGAGCTGCTTCCCGTGCTCCGCTGTCGGTTGCACTATTTCCGAGCAACAGGCCGTTTTCCCAGCGCCTGGCCCTCCGACAATGAGGATGCCGTTGCGCCCGTTGTTCAACCCCGCGCCGTCCTCGTCCACCCGACGCTGCAGGGTTTCGAGGCAGTGCAGAATCTTTGAAAATACCCATTCGCGGCAGAAAAATCGCTTCCCTTCGAGGAGAGAGTGGGCCATGGCCAGTGACAGAATTGTCCGCAGCTTCCTCTCGTGTACTAATGATTGTGAGCTTTCCAAACTTTTTGAGCGTCAAAAGTAGTTGCAATGTCTAAGAGTCTGTGAACTACTACTACTTTCCGAAGACAATGGTATTGTAAAAGAGTTCTTCTTTCTCCGTCGTTCCATAATTGTCACTGCGAGTCAACACTGACAACAATCAACTTGAAGCACTTTTTAATGAATGACTAACGCACTAATGAACTCATCCTGAGTGATGATGATAAATTGCGCCAAAAAAAGTTTCACTCCCTCCAACATGAGTTTGTGAACGCGGGACGTGATCTTTGGATGAGTTCAGTAAATATTAGGAAAAAGCAAGACGTTTGTCCTTGCGTCTCTGAAATAAACAAAGCGAATGACAAACAAATCATTAGCCTTCATCATGCATGTTCTTATTATTATTATCTCACAATATTAAAAATTAAAACCTCTTCTCATTAAGAAATCTCTGTCGGATTACGTAAAACTTTCTGAAATGGGCTATGTCCGATAGGTCACTTTCGTGTAAAAGGAAGCCGTAAGTTATCGGCGCTCATGGAAATGTAAACCTGTTGTATCGCAAAACACGGCTAAACTCAATATTGATAATTTTTTCCTTGCAATTGGCCCTGTCTGTGACATGTTCAGTCAAGCAATCTCAGAGTCTAAGTCTTCAAGTAGTAACACCTTTCACTAATTGTGCATCTCACACATTTTGTGTATTTATTCCTACGTGATCCAATAAAACGTTGAAATTGACAGGCTCCTCCTGCCCGCTCCCGTGATTAACACCGATTTCTCTCTCTTCTCATGTGTCATGACATGCCGACGCTCACTGAGTCAGTGGCCTAACGGGGAAACCTATCAAAATCATTAGCTGCGAAGAGAGAAGCGAAAGAAAAAATAAGCATGTTCCCCGTGCAAACATGCAAATTCTCTATTTTTTCGCTCTAGATTTCTCCTACTGGTAGCAGTCTATTTAAAAATATTTATTAGTTTCGCGAAATGGTGACAAATTGCATTAGCCCATTTTCCCCATCGAATGACGCCATGCGTCTACGTTCTCATTACCTTAACCTATAATCCACATTAATCCTCTGTGTGAATGAACAAAATACCGATTCTAGTGCGTATTCTGTTGTTACCTCGTGAACATGTAATCTTCAACACCATCAACAAACCCAACACACCGCACTGTACAAAACAAAAACTTTTCTCTTTTGCAAAAAAAGTGCATAAACTTGGCTTATTAGCTACTTGAACAGTGGAAAATAGAGACTGAGAATTTGCTAACTAATCTGTAAATATGTACTTATATATTTTTTCTCTGCTTTTCGGTAGACTTACAATTTTGAAAAAAATTGGTGCTTCTTGATCCCCATCATTTTCTGTTTCTTCCCCTTGTCTTGTCTACAGAGTATTATCATCATCTCAACTCATGGTTATTATTATTATGATGATGTGAGTGAAATAGCTCTGAAGCAAGGAGCACGCAGAAGAAAATACACAAGACTTTTAAAAAAAATTCTCCTTCTTGATATCCCTCTGTGAGCCGAGCTCACATCAGCTCAGAGAGTACGAGTTTGAAGATTGCTATATAAACGCGATACTACTATACACATTCTGAAGAACAAAAAACAACTTTTTTCCTATGCCGTTTCTTCTCTATTTCTTCTGTGACTCACTTTGAGATCATCCTTCCTGTCCGTGTCCGTCCAGAAGACGAGGAGAGAGAGAGAGAGAGAGAGAGAGTAGAAAATAAGAAGTTTGCTTTTGCCATTCCTCCTCCTCTGTGTGCTAAGTCTTCATTGTGTTCCTTCTTCGTCGTCATCATCATCATCATCATCTCATCCGCCATCCGATCCATCCATCCATCCTCATAAGCCAAAATCCATTTTCTAAAGCGTACCGTGTGCGTTCGTTCACTTCTTGTATGTTCCTACGGAAAGGAGAGAGAGAGGAAAAATGCATAGGGGCCCATACCAGGCGCATTTCATGCTGACGGAAAAAACACGCAGCCCACCATACAAGACAAAATAGAAATAGTATCAGCTTTACGATAAAGAACAAGTATTCACGGAAGAGAGCAGAGAGAGAGAGAGAGAGAGAGAGAGTTTGGTTTGGTGGATTTCAGCTCATTTCTGTGTGCCACTCACACAGCCACAGTCCTTTCTTCGCCTTTTCCTCCGATTCACCCAGTGCATGTGGGAAAAATAGAGCTGTTTTTTTCACTTTCTGTATCATACCTTTTTCTTGCCTTTTTATTTTTTGAATCGCTCTTTCAATGCTGCTTCAGATGCTTGGTTTGCTAGAACGGAGAGGAAGAAAAAAGTTCACATTTTATAAAGCATAATATTCCCTTCCTATCTTCCTTTCTGTCATTTTGACTTTTTTCAGTAAAGCTGTTTTTTCCTCCCTTTTCTCTCCATTCCGTTTGCTCGGTTCTTAGTTTTTCCTGATGCTCAAAATAAGGAGGAAAAAAGTTTTGCCATTAATACATATTGCCATTGCTTTCGCTACATTTTGCTAGCCACGAAATACACACATTTTTGCTTGAGGCTCCCATTATATACTACATGGTTAGCAAAATACTTACCATGGCTCCCAGCTCCCTTCAAAGCACACAGAAGGAAGCACGGGAAAATAACTACATAAAAAGTTTCCTTCTTCTCTCTCTTTCGTATGGGGTATTGTAAAAATAGTTGCGTACATTAGAGTACGAGTCACAGGGAGCAAAAAATGCGAACATGTTAGAGGAAAAAATGTGCATTGCATTCATGTATCCCTTTTAGCCAAGTTTTGGCGTTCGAGAAATATTTCTTATCCATAAATGCTCCCATACACGCCGTTTTCACATCTCTTCCTGTACGAATCATTCATGTCATTTTGCCATATATTTTTTCCGTGTGCTTCCTTCTACTTTTTTCTCTCCTTTTGCTCAGTTTCGTCAAACCACGGTTTCTCCTGGTAAACCATGTCTGGATGTAAAGGAATTCCCTAAATAAGACATAATGATGGAGGTACAAAAAAGGTCAACTCAGGCCAGGCTCCAATACGAGAGGCATAACAGCATAAATCTGGATGTGCTTGGAACGTATTCATGCTCTCTAACAACCAATTATCCGTTTTTAGGAAAACTAGAAGAGTGTTAGCACAATAAGCTGATTGGTAAGTGGCAACAAAAACTAACACCAGAAGAGTTTTTTTAAAATCCGACCAAGCCAAGAAAAGGTGCATAGCGAGTAAGTATAATTGAAAAAATTGAATGATTTGGGACAAACCATGAAATATTTATTTGTATGGGTGGGCTCCCTTCCTCCTCTCTCTGTCAGCGTCGTATGTATAACTTTTTCTCAAGTAAAGCGGAACACAAGACGAGGAGGAAGAGTTTCATGAACTATATGATCATGTGATGTGAGGGAACACTGCACTATTTTCGATGATGATAAGAGGAATTTTCACTCTTAGATCGCTGACTGGCCTTTGTGCCATATGAATGATTTTATTTTGTTCGTAAAGAGCTGCTAAATTAGGAAAATATATAAATGACTCTGTTGCTTTTTCCTCTCTGTCATTTGTTTCCATCTGCACCCACCATTTATCAAGCAGAAAGAGACGCTCTTTATTTTTCAAGCCGTAAAATAAAGTATGCATGGATGCATGATGCATGTCAAGAATCAGAGAATGTAGCTAGAGAAAAAAAACCCTAAAGCGTAACACGCGAAATAGAAGAGCCAAAGTGTGTGCAATTCTTCCTCTTTTGCACTCTTTCTCGTTTCCTAGCTTCGCCCCTGCTTCTGTATCAAGCATGTTCGCATCATCAATAATATAGTCAAACTCAACTAAAAATTACTTTTTTTCATATCGTTGTCACACAAGATGTGACTCGGTCTCCATTCAATGAAAAAATGTACGTAGAGGAGAAAAGGGAGAAACCTTTTATCTAATTAACTGGGTGTCCCCTCCGATGCTCTCCTCTGATTAGCTTGTTTCTCCCTCTGCCTCTAATTATTTAATATACAAATTCGTTTGAGGCTTCGTCACACGGTCTCACTCACAAAGAATCATTGTACACATATAATAATATAATTTTGTATAAGAGACTGATTGTGCCGTGAGGGCATGGGAAAAGTTTGCCCTCAAATATATTTTTGTAAGGCGCACTTCAAGAAAAAATACTTTTTAGATGCATTTCCTTTGCTTTACAGTTACGCATGACCAAGAAGAAGAGAGAAAAGTTTAAACTTTTTTGCCGAACCGCTCAAATGAAGAGAAAAAATGAAGTGGGTGATTATTACGTGCTACACTGTCTAAATGGCCTGTTCCCGCGTCCCAACTTAACTTTCATGATTATGAGAATGTCACACCGTTTATTTCTCCTATTTTTTCTTCAGTTTCCCCACTTTTCCTTGCCTTGTTTATTGCAAAGCTGAACCATTTTTTGTTCTTTGGCTGTCTAGGTGCCTATTTCTCTTCATTTTGACGACAATCACCCATTTTATTAGTTCGCTCATTCTAAATCACATATCCACACTGTAGTTGGCAAATGCCTCCTTTTATCTGTGAAGAGCTTGTTGAAAAAGATCTTTCTCAAGAGCTTTGAAAAAAGAATCTTCCTAATTGACCCATTTTCCTCCATCTATTGTATTTGTACTCTCGCTATCGCTTCGCGAAATGTACAAAAAGTTTTTTGGGGGCAGCGGAAAATAATGTATTTTTCCTTCTTCTTCGAAAAAAGTTGGAATGAAAATAAAGGCTTTTAAGATTGTAATGAAGAGGAAGAAGTTTTTTTTTCAAGATTTCATATCAATTCGTAAGGCAGTGGAGTATGATCACGGGAAACAATGATTTTCAGCGTGGATGGGGAATAAGCCAAAAACAAGGAAAATATATTATGCAGCTGCACACACACTCACAAGAGAGAGAGAAAAAAATAACTTTTTTCTACTTTTTGAGATATGAGAGTCATGCATGAAATATGATTGCAGATTTTGAAAAAAGGGGAAAAAATACTTTTCCTTCTTTTTTTGGCATTACACAATGTATGTTTTTCCTTTTGTACTACATCTACATACTTGGGCATTTCATTTTGTGTCTTGTAAATCCGTGTTGGTCTGCTTTGATAACAGAAAATAGAAAAAAGTTTTTGCATGTTCTCCTTCTGTCTTACAGCTGTTGCTGGGCTCAATTTCTTTTTTCAATTGAAGTGGAATCAAGTGAAGTGATGCAGTAATGGAGAGTGAGGCTTTGTTGTCTTTTTCTCCACTCCATGTGTTCCTCTTCAATTCAAGATCCAACCCCTTGAGCCAAGTTAATGAAAATTTCATTTCTCTCTCGTTTTCACGAACCTCCTTAAATATATTTGATGGGCACACGTAGCCCGACGAATTATTGACAGTTTACAAAAAGGTGCACTTACGCCATTTTTTTCTTGAAATTCCTTCTCGAGTCTGCTTAATCTGGTCCTTTTTGATCAACCACAATTATATTAATATGTGTATGTAGGTAGTAAATACAAGGGAAATATACTTTTTAGGAACTTGTCATCCGCAGCAAGCCTTTCCGTTCCTTTTTCCTGAGCTCGTATTCGCATCGAGGTAGGAAGACGTGACCTATGAAAAATGTGTCGCATGAACTGTGCGCCGATCCCATTCCGTGCGAAATACATCGTTACCCACAATTACGCAAGAAATCTGAGCAGAATTCAAAATGATGCCGAAGATTTTTTGCCGTCCTCGACAACAAGTGAAAGAGGAAGCAAAAGACTAACCTTTAATTTAGTGGTGGACAATGTGAAGAAAGCAAAGGGAAAATCGTTTTTGTTCACATACCACAAGCTCACACACACACAAGCTTCTTGTTGTCATTGAGGTTTGCCTTTGTACTTACTTTTTCTTCAAAACTGTTCCGTTACATCTTCGGCTTTTGTATCCGTTTCAGCACAAGAGAAAAAGCTTTGAGCAAAAAGATTTTCTTTTCTCTGCATTTTTTTTACAAAAAATAAGATTTTATCAGGGGAGCATTTTCTGATACGTATAACTTCATTTTTCCTCCATTTGGAAAGTACAAAACGGTTTGTAAAATGTGAAGAAACAAGTTTTTTTTTAAAAACCGTTCTCTCCTGTTTCCTCTTTTGTCCGTAAAGTTCCAGCGAAGGAGAAGAGAAAGTTTTTTTTGGTAAAAGTTTATGGTGAAAATGCACGCTTTCCTATCGTCATGTCCCCTTGTTAAACTTGTTGGCCAGTGTCTCACGTTCAATTCGTTCCCTCTTCAAGGGACAACCACAGGGACGACTTCATTTAATATTTTCTTGCTTTCCTGCTCTTCCTTTCGCAAGAATTATATGAATTTGGAAATTGAGTTGGTGCTTGGAGAAAGCATCGTTATGCCATGTGAAATAGATGTTGAGGCATTGTCTCTCGTCCAAAGAGAACGACTTCCTTGAAACTCCTTTAAAAGTTTTTTCTCTCTCTCTCTTTCTCCTTATCGCAGCTTCAGTTTACTCACTTTCAGAGAAGAAAACAAAACTAAAGCTCTGCCGGCTGGGATGGTGGACTGAGAGAATCTGTGATCCGTATGCAACACTCAACAATGTCCTCGAAGTCGTGATGAACGTGCTCCTGCTACAGGATTTCCTTTGTTTACTTGTGCCGGCAGGCAAGAAAAGAGCCCCACGTTTTGAGCAATGCTAGGGCGTAAAAGTCGAGCCAAAGCTGTTATTTCATTTTATTAAATAGTGTAGTTTGACTGCAGGACAGGATCAAATTGTGAGCAATATTTTAGGCATTAAGTATTACCTCCAGCTCAGACTTATCTTTCCTTTGCCCTTTATCCCCTTTCCCAAGAGCTAAATCGAGTATGGATTTCTCTCTTCCTTTTGTGGACAAGGAAGCCATTCTCATATCGACATAACTTTACCTTTCACAGAGAATCATTTCCAGTCTCTTTGTTTGCTCCGAAAGTGGATATCATGTGAGCGAAAAGAGAGAGCTGACTTTTCGAAGGATGAGGCAAGCTGAAGAAGAAATCCTAGACTGATGTGTAGAGGAAACCCAAGGCTAATTCCAAAGTCACCCCGTACCAATGAAATCACCCGAAGACGAAGGAAAAAATCATTTTCCGTTTCGCATGGTTTTGTGCCAACACGCAACAAGAAAATTGAAAGGATCATGGAATATATATGTATCTAGGAATACATGGGATGTAGGGAGAGGAACAAACCACTGCAAGTTTGTAGGAAGTGGATTTGTCTGGCAGAAAATCATTTTGGAATTAGGGACGACGGTGATGAAGATGAATGAATGAGTGGGGATTGCTCAATATGCTTACGTGCCTTATCTACTCCTTGCAAAAAAAGTCCAAAGAAGTACGAACAATGAAGTACAGAGTTCTCCTTGATTGGGAAACGCATTAGGCTTTAATTACACATTCAAATAATTGAACGAACACAGCTTATGGTCACCTCAACGAAAGAAAAATGCAATCTCCTTCATAAGAAAAACAGAATTTGGATAAATATGTAATCTGTCATTACCCCAGTCCCATACGCAAAGAATGAAATGTGTAGTATGTACACTGTAATGACAGCAACGATGATAGGGTTTGAGAGAATTCTTGCTAATACATTTTGGCAATAAAAAGTTGAAGCGGCGTGATTAATTATCCGAGAAATGAGTGAGAAATTGGTAACCTAGTCAAGAAGAGAGCGGCGTCACACTCCACAGCATCCATTCCACAGACGTTGGACTTGCGGGATTGATTGATCTCACAGAAGGCAAAGTTTTTGGTGGAGTGCCGGCTTCTCATCACTTATCCTTATTGCCCATTCTCCATTGGTGATTCCATTCTCTCTCCCTCTCTCTCTCTTTGATCGCGAAACCACAGATTTCGTCGTCGCCTACTCAATTTTAAATACATACGGAATGAGTCACACTCTTGAGCAAGAGGAGAAGAGGTACTCTAATCTCACACATTGCAGTATTCTTTCCAATGTTTCAATTTCATCTCATTTTCCGCACTTTTAAAAAGGCCAAAAATATTAGGTACATATGTGGTTGTCTGCTTTTGTATATACGCCCAGGTAAAAACAAGAATAAGTCGGAATAATATGCAAACATATGTAGTAATGACGACGAGAATAATGTTGATGTTAATAATATTAGTAGTTGGTGGGTGTATGTGCATATTCCACGGAAGAAAATTGAGTAGTGAAATCCGCACATGTTCCATTTACAGTGTACCGAGAGTTCGCAGATCAACATTATGGGCTATTTAACCTTTGATTCCACAAGA